>JAWZTD010037768.1:0-24064 GCA_035221335.1 Echites panduratus | reverse complement strand
ATTCCACACAACATAACAAAAAAAAAATTCAATTTCAAATAAAAATATATATATTAAAGCAATTCCGATTAACGTGCTTGGAGCAATGCTCATAGGAGAGAGAAATTAAGGGACACCCCTCCACTGTGTTAAGGATTGGACCGATCAGATGGTAAACTGATCCACTGATTTGTTTGATTTGAGAGAAAAAATTGAAAATTTAAAAAATCGGTGTTTTGTGTTAGATCGATAACTCGTTGGACAGGTCTGTTTTTGTAAAAAAAAAGTTTTTTTGTCAAATTAAAGAAATTAAAAACTATAAACTTCCAATTGAAAATTTTCTTAAATTGTTTCCCCCCGATTATAACCTAAATTACTTAGTTTTCTATTTCTAGTTGGATCCGTGTAAGTTGTGCTCGATGAAAATTTTCTTCTATGAAAATATATTCATATTAAAATATTTATTGAAGTAGATGAAATTAATATTTTATTGATAAAATATATTATTTTTACATTAAAAAAAGATTATATAAATAAACTAAACAAGTAATAATATTAAAAAACTAATCTATCTTAATGAATAAATAATATAATAAATCATAAAAATTTTAATATATTTTAACCTATAAAATAAATGTTATTTAATTATTAATAGTCATAAAATATTTAACTTATTCAATTATAATTTGATTATGATTTAATTAAAGTTTAATCATTTAATCATAAATAAATTATTTTTAAGATTAATGATATTCTAAAAGCATGTCTCCATCATCGGAGAGAGATGCCGCAAAAGAAGCCAAAATTGCAACGATGGACACCGATGCACTGCGGCCTCACATTGGAACGAGTGATGGTGACAACACCCATGCAGACATGAAATAATGTCCTTTTCTTTTCCATCAAAACCAGTCATTGTGTTTTCTTTGTTCTTTTGTTTATATATATACATATATATATATATATAAATATTTTTTTTTTTTTCTTAATTTCATGAAAAGCATAAATTTTTCCTTTTTTTTTAAATAAGCCCAAACGTCTCTATTAATTTGGTTTAATATCTTATCCAATTTTAATAATATTACAATTTTCCCTTTTCTTGTTTTATGTGTCACTCCTTCAAAATTAAAACTGAAAGGTAAGAGACCGTTTGCTTTTTCATTGTCCTCCACTATCTTATGAATGGATGGATGTTTTGGATAACATTTTTTAGTCACCGGAATATTATTGAAGTTAAAAAAAAAAAAAGGACAAAATCTTGCAATCAACCGAGAGTTTGTTGCGATAAGCTTATAAAATAAGTAAATTTTCAATATTACTTATTATAAAAGTATTTTATTTCTTAAATTAAGTTATTTTATTAAATTTTTTAAATTATTTTTTATTATAATTTTTTAAAATTTATTAGAATAATTATATTGTATTTAATGTATTTAACTTAAATTATTTTTTAATACAATACATTAATAATTATCTTTAAAAAATGAATCCAAGTTGAATTAAAAAATAAAAAATAATGGATGTTTATTTTAAATTTGTGAAAAAAAAGGAAAAATATGTTTATGATTTTTATTTGTTATAAATATATAATTATCATTGCACACAAGGATTACATCATTATTTTAATATGCCTGACTCACTAGGTGGAATTAGATGGAAACAGTACGAGGTTGTCTGCAGGAAAGAAATGGCAAACTGGTTGGGTACCCCGTTCGATTCCGAGCACACGGAAGGAAACGTGATTGTGACTCCATTCAGAAGTATCCAGGTGACAAACAGCAAGGGCTTCAATCTTGGCACCGTTCTCCCCGGCCAGCTGAACCCTGTACACCCGACTCTCGGCTATACTGTAATGGCAATACAGAACTCCGTAAGGATAAGGCATGGTATGACAGCCAACCATCTTTGCGGCTGGAATTTCTTCGGGAACTTCAGCTATTGTATACTTTTGCAGTGTGACAGTTGACTTGGTGTGGTGAATTGTTGATGCAACTTTGATTTTGTCTGACCCGAAGATGTCTCGAGCAAAATCGAGCATTGAGGCCATGGAGGTAGCACACAACTTATTTTCTCCCTTGATCGGCTTTGTTTCACAATCTCTCAGTGTATCTTCCATGGCTATAGCTTGTGGAGACCCCGGGGAGATGGAAAAGAGTTGAAGAAGGTTGGGGAGTTGTTCTGATGAAAATGGAATTGCATCAGCTTCTTCTCTGGGCAAGAAATAGTACGATGAAAAATTTCTGTTAGGGAAGTAGATGGGCATCGTTTTGCCCAGCTTCAGATCATCCAAAACGAAGAACACAATGGCTAATGGATCCATGTGGTCTACGTGGGAGGATGAGCTGGAGGAATGATGCACCTGTTGATGAACATCACGTGATGTCTCAAATTTATCGACTAATAATTTTTCATCATTCTTCTGATCATGAAAATCCATGCTGTGAAGTCGTAAAACATGATCAGTCTCCTTTAGGATAGAAATAGTGTCTGCCATGGTAATATCGGAAGCCTGACTTTTGCCACCAATATCTTTTGCAGTGCTTATCTGAGCAACCTGAAATTTCTTCCATAGTGAATATTATGATCAAGTTTACACCATGGACTAATAATATACCTCAGAATTCAGGAAAATATTGAACTTTTCGACTTCTAATGTAACCATTCATTCATTAGTTAGTTAAACAAAACCCGAAGAGAGAAGATTCAGTTCAGATTACCATGAGAATGAATAGATGAATGAAGAGAGTCCTGCAAACCAGTCTTTTAAGATCCATTCGGGTAACTTTTTGTTGTTGAACTCCAAACAACTCCCAAGTGATCAAGCAAAGGACTGAGTTATCACCATTTGGCAAGGACAATATATATATATATATATATAAAATCATGATTTGGACTATGAAGTGAATTTGGGAAATCGAAATAATTGGACTTCCTAGTTTTAAAAACCGTAAGTGGCATAAAACCGTGGCAGTTACTGTTGAGCAAGTGGTTCGACTTGAAACCTGTAAGGGTTTACACCCTTGATCTCTAGGTGTGTTTCGACTTTTATTGTTTGGTTGGGCAATCATATTTTTTAGTTATTTTTTCACATTCAATTTTTAATATTATAAAAATATATTAAATAAAACTTTTAAGATTAATAATTAACTTATTTTAAACATCTATAACTATATAATTAAATATTTAATTAAAATTTTGATTGTAATTATACTATTTAGACAATTTTTGTAAAATATTATTACATTTTATCTAACAAATTATTTTTATTTAGACTAAATATTAATTCTTTTTAGTTTATTTTTTAAAAAAATATTAGAAATGAATATTTTTCATATAAGTTTAAAATTAATTTTCTATTTTTATAAAAAAATTATATTATATTTTCTAAAAATTTAAAATAAATAGAAAAAGTTAAAACCCAATCAGACTCGATCCATCGATCCAAACTTAATCCTTTTATCAATTCAATTAGATTTTAATAACATTACTTCCTATGCAATGAGATTTTATCTATTTTTCTTTTCCTTTCTTCTCTTTTTTCCCTTTTTGTTCATTTTTTAGGTTCTCTCCAGTTCCATTGCATTGCATAAAAATCTATTTCAACAACCCCATTCGCCACATGCTTCAAATGGATGACTCATCCATATCTTCTATTATATATTTAATTTGTGTATCACTTTTTATTATATTAATAAAAATTTAATTAGTATTTTTAAAAGATGAATGATCCCTAAAAGATGAATTATCCTTAAAAAATAAAAATATCCATTTAAATTATATGCCAACCAATGAAAAATAAAAAACATGAGTTGAAATATCAAAACTTACAAATCAGAACATATAAAGATTACAGTAAGGAGAGGTTATAGATTTTGAACAAGTCCTTTTCATTTGTTCATCATTTGCAATATCGGTCCACTTAATTAAATTGTCTATATTGTGGCACCAATAATGTTGATTTATGGTACTAGCTTGTGACAAGACAGGTCCACTGTGTCATTATTACTCTAGTAATGGCACCAATAATTCAGATATTACAAGTGTCGGTGATAAGAAGTTATCAAACAAATTATCATCACGTCACATGTGCTTGAGAACAGTAAAAAAATTTTTAATTAATAATAATAATAATAATAATGTGGTTGTGTTCTCATTTCATTTCTTTTTCATTGAGTTTTATGTTTGCTCAAAAGTTACAACATGCTTGAACAGAAAATACACCATCGATCTTTGTAGCAATGGTAGACGGATAGGGTTGGAGCCCAACCCGCCCCGTTGGAACCCAACCCGCCCCGCCTCGCATTCCGTTTGAACAGTGACCAAGTTCGCCTGTCCCGTCAACCATCCTAGGAACATTGTGATTCTTTTTTTTTTCAGCCCGCCCGCCCCGCCCCGCCCCGCCTCGTAGCCCACCTTCGCATCGCCCTCGACCCGCCCACCCCGCCTCGAATCCGTCACAAAATCCGTTCTCAACCCACCCCGACCCGTCTCAAACCTGTTCAACCCATTCCAAACCCATCCTAACCCGTTTCAACCAGTCCCGAACTGCCCCGTTGGAACCGGCACGGCCCCGCACATGGCCCCACCAGCCCGCAGGGCAAGTATTCGTGTGCCGTGAACCGGCCTGCCCCGCCCCGTCAACCCGTCCTAGCCCGTCCCGTTCTTGTCCAGCAGGTTTCCGAACCTATGCAACCCGCCCCGTTGCCATTGCTAGATTTTCGTATAATATCCTTTAAACTAAAGAAGTTAGTAATGAAAGATCTCCCATCTACAGAAATGAAGGTGCAATATATATTTTATATTTTAAAGCAATTCCGATGAAGGTGCTTGGAGCCATGGTTGTTTGGATCGGATCGGGAACCGGACCACTGGTCAGTTCGGTCTAAAAGGATAAACCGGAAATTATAAAAACCGTTCTATTTCTTTCAAATCAGTTTGAACCGGCCGGTTTTGTAGAAAAAAAAATTTTTTTTGGTCAAATTAAAGAAATTAAAAACTATAAATTTCCAATTGAAAATTTTCCTAAATTGTGTCCCTCTAATTCTAGTCTAAATCACTGAATTTTCTTCTTTTATTCTCCAATTTTCACAAAATACCAATAATAAAATTTTTCTCGAGGTGAGCCATAAGCATGGGCGCGCTGCCCCCTGCAACCCGAGCCAACTCATTTAGATTTTCTTTTATGAAAATATGTTTTGATACTATTTTAATATAAGCAAATAATAATATAAAAAGACTAATTTACCTTTAATAAATAAATAACCTAATAATCATAAGAATTTTAATATATTTTAACCTATAAAATAAATATTTTTAATCATTAAATTATCCGGTTCAATTACGGTTGAACTATTAAACCGTAAACCACTAACTTTTCCGGTTCGATGACCGGTCCGATTCTGAAAATATTGCTTGGAGCAATGCTCATAGGAGTGAGAAACAAAGGGACACCTCTCCACTGTTTTGAGGACTAGACTCATCAGATGGCGAACCGATCCACTGGTTGGTTTGACTTGAGGGAAAAAATCAAAAATTTAAAAAAGTGATGTATTTTTGTCAGATCGGTTTGGACCCATCGGTCCAACGGTTCACATGTTTGACCTGCGGTTTTTGTAAAAAAAAATTTTTTTTGTCAATTGAAAAAATTAAAAACTACAAACTAAATTTTTTAAAAAATTTTCCCGAATTATTTTCCCCTAATTCTAACCTAAATTACTTAATTTTCTTCTTCTAGTTGGATCACAGGAAGTTGTGCTTGATATTAAATTTTCTTCCAAGAAAATATGTTTAGATACAATTTTAAACTATTTAAATATTAAAATATTAGTTAAAGAAGAAAAGATTAACATTTCACTGATAAAGTATATTCTTTTACATTATAAAGAAGAAAACTATATAAAAAATTTAAATAAGTAATAATTAAAAAGATTAATCTATATTAATAAATAAATAATATAATAAATCATAAAAAATTTAATATATTTTAAATTATAAAATATATATTATTTAATTATTAATAACCTTAAAATATTTAATTATAAAACATTAATAAATATTTAATCAGTTTAATTATAATTTATTACAATTCAATTATTATTAAATCGTTAACTAATCCCTTTGACTATTGGAGACGGATCCAATTCTGAAAACATTGTCCGTCCCCAACCATTGGAGAGAGATGGCCCAAAAGGAGCCAAAATTGCAACGACGGATACCGATGCATTGTAGCCTTACATGAATTTTTAATGCCGATGACATTGGAAAGAGTGATAGTGACAAGACCCACTGCAGACATGAAATAATGTCATTTTCTTTTCCATCAAAACCAGTCATTGTGTTTTCTTCCTTTCATGAAAAGCATAAATTTTTTCTCTTTTTGTAAAATAATCCGAAAGCCTCTATCTTATGGCGATGCCTTCCAGTTCCTTCTCACGTGTCCATTTTGTCCACATTACTCTAATAATGGCACCAATAATGTAGATAAGACAAATTCTGAAAAGAAAAAAAAAAAAATTCCAACAGTCAAAGATCTTTTAGGTTTGGATTTAATACACCATTATCCCCCTTCATTCTCCGTCTATCAGCACATAAAATGTATATATCAATTGAAGTTCATTTTTTATTCAAAAACAAAAAAATTGATACATCCCATCTTAGATGGATGGTTTAATTTGATACATTCCATCCCAGCACATAAGATGGATTGTAAAATATTTAACTTATTCAATTATAATTTGATTACAATTCAATTAGAGATGAATCACATAATTATAAATAAATCAGTTTTACGATTCGATGACCGATCCGATTCTAAAAACATTGTGTTTTCTTTCTTCTTTTGTTTATATATTTTTTTTCTTTCTTTCATGAAAAGCATAAATTTTTTCTCTTTTTTTTTAAATAATCCGAAAGGTCTATCTTATGGCGATGCCTTCCAGTTTCCTTCTCACTTGTCCATTATGTCCACATTACATTAATAATGGCACCAATAATGTAGATATGACAAATTCTGAAAAGAAAGAAAAAAAAAAAGTTCCGCTAGTGAAGAACAGTCAAAGATCTTTTAGTGTTTGTCTATCAAAATCAAAACCTAACCCCAAGAACGTAGGACCTATGTGGAATATCACACTTCACCACTCATCCTTTTTTTAACAAAATTAAATTATACTACAAAGAATACTTTTTTTTAAAGAGAGAGAAATTAATGATCATATACTCATTTTTGATAGTATCTAACAAATAAACCACACCTTTAAATATATAGAAATATAGAAATTACTGGAAATATATTAGTCTTTCCTCTAATAAAAAAATTATCACAGATCTTATAACATTATCACAATAAAATTTATTCCAATTATCAATGTTTGTCTTATTTGTGGATTCTACTAGCTAGGATCTCCTCAGACATTTATCAAACAAGTAGAGCACAATGACTATTGTCTACTTTCATGAGTTTACTCGGCAAGGGATTTCAGCCACCAATATCTGATCTTAGCAAAATAAATTACATGTTCATTAATTAATAATATGCATCCAAAAAAAAAAAAAATATCTGATCAATAATTTCACCCCATTTTTCTACAATACTATAACAATCACCCTGTCATACCAAAACTGTATTTCTTCTCTATATATTTACCTGTTTTTGAGTCTATAAATGGCAAGTACTGATCGAGGTCTAGCAACTTAATCAGTACTACTGGATAGTTGAGAGTTAGGTAAAGGTTCCTCCTCCTCCTCCTCCTCCTCAAAGGTTGACAGTAATATGGCACCTTTTTCCTCTTTCGCTCTTATAGCACTGATCTTCTACCTGGCAATGGTACGCATCATGAATTATTACGCATTCCAAGTTAGATGAATATTAATTGTTTCCAAGTTTATACATAATTCGAATTGTGTTAATGTCAGGTTGCAAGTATGACAGAGGCAATTAGAGTGGTACCAGTTGATGCTAGCCAGTTCAAGGATTGGGAAGGTGTTGCTGAAGACAAATCTATGGCGGAATCAACTCATGAGCATCCAATTACTCAAGGGGATTCCATTAATAGTAAGAAGAGTACTGATTGTGAGATCCACATGGCCTTTGTTAGGGATATTGATGAACAAAGCCCTATTGACTCTGCTCTGAAAGTTTTTGAAGCTGATGTGACAAAAGTGGAAAAATCAACGAAAGATTTTTATCCCAGGCCTAATATTCCTCTTTACATTGGATATTAGAAAAGGAAAAAATCCTTTTCCAAGTGAAATAGTAACACAAACACATCATCAGACTTTTGTGTTGTGTTGCAGGATGGATCTTATTGCTGAATTTTCTCTTCCTTTCCATCAGGCTTTATTTCAAAGCAAATCTAGTTTTTAAAGAGTGCTTAGGCATTTACTTTGCTTAAAATAAAACCTTTCGTTGCAATGGAAATGTGTTCGACTTGTATGTGTGACTCATGAATGAATAAACCTTGTTTATATATAAGCTTTTCCAGGGCATGGTTTTACTTTTTCATGGTCTTCATAAATGCAATGAATGAACCAAAATTGTCTTCCAAAATACATCGATCAAGCATGGAAAACATGGTTTTATTAAGTCAAATGCGTTAAGCCAGTTTTTTAAGGGCTAATTTTATGTGTCATTTTGTATGCCCATTTTAAATTTAAGATTGGTGCTTTTGGTTCTTCATATTTTTTGTTTTTATAAATCTGGTTCAAATATTTTCTTTATTTTTTGTTTTTTTTTATCTTTCATCAATTTTTTTTTTGTTATTATCATTCATATTGATTTATTTTAGTTTTTTGGTCTTTTACCTTTTATTTGTTTTTAGAATTGGTTTAAATGAAAAGAAAATATGTTTTAGGAAGTTTTTTTACCTATAAAAAATGTATTTTAAAATTTTCATAAGGTAAATTATCATTTTTTGTCTTTCATAAATAAAGATTTTTTTTATTACGATAGGACTTGAATCTTAGTTTTTATAATTAAGACAAAGGAGCTTAATCAACTTAATCATTAATACTTTTTTTTTATTCTAACATCTAATTTTATATATTATTATGACTGAAACTTTTAGTTTAATTAAATAAAATAATTAGGATATAAAGTTTAGATATAAAAAAATTTAAAAATTATAGATGTGAATATATATACATAAAATTTATTTGTATATATGAATATATAAAATTAATATGTGAATAATTTATTTTGAGATTATATTTAATATTTGAGAAGAATTTTATTAAAAACGATAATGTAATTAGATGTGAAAGTAAAACAAAAATTATTGATTTTTGAGTTGGTTTAAACTTCTTTGGCTTAAATATATGAGCCAAGGTTCAATTACTATTGTGAGTAAAAATTTTCATTTTTAAGGATTTAATTTTAGGATCAATTGAGTAAAAGTTAAAAAGGTGGAGGATAAAAAAAGATTAAAAAAAAAGACGAATGACAAAAAATAACAATTTAAATTTCTAAAATTTCTAAAATATCATTTGATTTGTAATAAAACTCTTCAAAACATATTTTCATTTCATTTGTACCAATTTTGTAAAAAAAAAAAAAAGGCGATGAACAAAAAAATTAAAATAAATCAACATGGATTAAAGTTATAAAAAAAAATGGTGGACTCATAAAAGAAAGATTTTGATTCAGACTTGTAAAAACAAAATTTGATTGAGCAAAAGTAAAAATCTTCCTTTTACAAATAATATCCAAATGAGTATATTTTTTTTTTACAAGTTTACCCTTATGAAAAAGGCGGGTAATACAAACCTCTAAAATATATAAATTTTACTCTTTCTCATATACTACTATTAAACTCTTCGACTTGCATCCAAAACAAGATTCTTCTTCTTCTTACATTTTTTTTTTCCTCAATGTAACCCGAAAGAATAGATTTTCATCTTAAATCTATGTAGAGATTAAATCTTCATGGATGAGAGGTTTGTATTCATAGAAAATATTTATATTCATAGACTGAAAATGAACACTTGTTCTTCTTTTCTTGATGAATCACAAAAGAATAGATTTTCATCTCAGATTTGTACAAATATTTAATCTTAAAAAAATAAAATGAATAGCTATCAAACATTTTAAATGAAAACAATCAAAGAAACGAGCTTTATCAAAGAAAATTTTATTCCTATTTTTAATGTGAATTATGTTTTATCGTTAAAAGGTAAAATCTTTCCAGTCTGTTCTTTTTTTTTTTAAACCGCCTTGAATTGTATTCTGTTCTTCTTTACATTGAATTATGGAATGAGAAAAGTATTTTTTTTAATCGAAAACTGATCAATTTTCAATGGTAATCTTTCCAGTTGATTTTTAAATCTTCATTTTTTTATCTGGATTGTTCTTCTTGAGACGTTTCATTTAAAATGAGACGGGTTGTTTATATTTTTATTTGCAATCACTACAGGAAAAAAAAACACTAATTAAAAGCTGATTTTAAAGATGAATGAAGGTAAAATTTCCCCTTTAAAGTCGTTTTAAAAATGAGATTTTAAAAAATTAAAATTAGAATGAAGGCAAAAATTTGCCTTTAAATTAAAGGGGAATGCTCCCTCTCAAATCGCCATATTAGAGGGGAAAAATTCCCCATGCCTTTGAAATCTACCTTTTCTTCACTGAATTCCACCTCTATTTTGTCACATGGACTGTCACAGTGGCATTTAAAGGCAAAATTCCTCGTTCAATCCCTCTTTTTTTCACCTTTAATATATAAATTAGTAGTGAGAAATCAACTTTAATCCCTTTTGAAATGATGATGTAACATTTTTTAATAATTTGAAAAAAAAATTTGTTTTATAATATAATTTTGTATATACATCCTATATATAATCAACCCTAAACTACAAAAAAAAAATGACAATATATAATAAAATTCTATATATATCAAATTAATATAACAATAAAAATAAAATACATGATCATTAAAATAAAATAAAATTCATTCTTATAGGATAATAAAATCAACTATAAAATACAACGAACAATCAAAAAATAAAAATTTCAATGAAGCATTAATATTCATTAATCATCTAAACAAACAAATATGATCCACACAATAACTGAAATCTCAATATTCACCATTCCGATATCCATCATCCAAATGTTTGAAAATGAAAGAAAAATACAAAAGTCAATTAAGACATCATAATAAAACAATTAATATAACATGAATCCAATATCTATAATTTCAAACTTTATCAAAAATTAGTAAAAGGACATATACGGAGGCAAGCCTCCACAGACTTGATCCCCGCCCTACTGCCTTACAACCTGGATCATGGAACCAAAACTAAGCACCAAAGAAGGAAAGAGAGATGCAAATTAAGAAAAAATAATATCAGGGTAAAAAACCTAAATCATTTGTTCAACAGTAACAAATTTCCACTTCTCTTTCTTGGGATCTCTCTCAGTTCGTTGCCTCGTATTAAAATGACAAAACAAAAATATCAACAAAAAATTCCAAAATAAATACCAAACAGAAATAAGCTGGGCAAAAAATTATTGTTTGAAGCAGGCAAGTGATCAGCTGAGCGATGATTCCACCATCTGCACCTGCAAGACCATTGATCAAAGCGTCCTACAAATTGAAAACTCAAAGGAAGAAGAAGAAAAGGATATCCAAGTCCTACAAAGAAAGCAAGAAGTAACTCAAGTATTACAAAGGCAGGCACGAAATTTACATGTCTACTAACATCTTCTTCTTAGGCGAAATGGTGAAGAAGAAAAAAGAAAGTTCAAAAAAAAAATCTAATTAACTGAAAAAGTTCGCTAAAATAGAAGTAGTGAGGACGGCAGAGAGTAGAGATAATACCGAACTGATGAGTGATTGACAGTCAGACTTCGTGACTTGTGAGATAGTTAGATACGATTTATCACCCTCATTAATGTAATTATTAGTTATAATATTATGTGAGTCAATATAAATCAATAAATATAAAGGTTGTTAATGAAATCTTATCCATAAAATCTATTTTAAGACATTCAATTCTTAATAAAGTTAATATAATATAGTAGAATATGGAACTTATATATAATCATCAACGAAGTTGTTTTACTATTTGACCACACAACTTGAATTGTAGAATAGAGAAAATAGTTTTAATGATTTATTGTCATATTTATGGGAAGGTGGCCTATGTGAAGAAATAGGCCTTTACTTGCTATCATTCAATAGGAATGTATACAATTGCAGTCTTAGCTATAGTTCTTTTGTTAGATGTCTAGTAGCCAAAGTATGTGGAGGTATGAAATTGATGTAAAAAAGGAGTGTCCAAATGAAACTTCATCAAAAGTCTTATTATCAACAAACTGTTTTGAATTCTTCATAGTAATTTTTTTTTCCACAACCATCAGAAACCAACTTATGTTGAATCTCTTGCCAATATAAAATATATATATATATATATATGAAAACGACATTCTCTTTTTTTTTTTTTTAAGAAATAATTTTATTGCCAATCTCTTGCACTTTTTCTAGGGAAGAAATAACTTTGGCAAAAGGATATTTGATACAATTTTTTTTTATTATCTATAAAGTTCAGGTTAGATGTTGTATATCTCATTTAACTATACAATTAAAAATTATTTATCAATAATATATATTATTATTGCATTAGAATGAAGATTGGAAGACTCAAAAGGATTTTATAATCAATAGAAAAATTTATTTTATATTTTAATTGATTTTTTATAATGTTACTTCTGTCCAAAATTGAAATTTTTTATTCATATTTTGAATTATCTGGATGAAACATTTTATTTTTAAAATAAATTAAGATTTAGAGGAATTGAGTAAATAAAATTAAGCCCAATGGAGGGTTTGTGGACAAAATAATAAAAAGATATATGGACGAAACAATAAAAAATAATGGTTTTCAAGTTTTTACTTTTAAAAAAACACTTGAAATTTAAGAGGGGGATTAAAGGGAGATTAAAGAGGGAATTTAGTTTTCAAATTGTACAAGTGTCTGATTCTAAAAATCAATAAAAGAGGAATTCCCTTTAATTATGCCTTTGAATTTTTAAAAGTGGAAATATCTCTTTAATTCTGCCTTCATTCCCTCTTTAAAATTTATGCATTTAAACTGTATATGTGTCAGATTCTAAAAATGGGATTAGAGGCAAAATTAAATGGGAATTCCCCCCTTTAAAAATTTGAATGTTGAATTCTCCCTTTAATTCCACATTTGAATTTTTAAAGGGGGAAATGCCCCTTTATTTCTGCATTCAATCCCATTTTAAATTAAAGGTGGAATTTTTGTCTTTAATTTTTTACCTTTAATCAGCAATTTTCTAGTAGTAAATGGGCTGTTCATATGTTGTTTATACTACACAACTCTGAAACCACCTATACAACGCTCAAGAAACAACTCAAATGACTAGAAAACATTACATATTGTTGTGAAATAACTCATATGACTTTTAAATAACCCATAGAGAAATAGTAGAATCAACATTAACAACTTACATATTATTGGATATTATACAAGGTTAGAATAACCTAAGCAACGTTGAAGAAACAACTCATATGGCTCTCAAACAACCCATAGAGAAATAGAAGAACCTACATGAACAACGTATATATTATTGGAGCTCACACAAGGTTAGAACCACCCATGAAATATTCAAGAAAAAACCCTTATATGGCTCCCAAACAACCCGGAGCAATAGTAGAATAGACATGAATAACTTACATATTATTGAAGATTACATAAGATTAGAACAACCTATGCAACGTTCAAGAAACAATCCATATAGTTTTCAAATAACTCATAGAACAATAGTAGAATCAACAAGAACAACTTACATATTACTGGAAATTAAATAGGGTTAGAACAACCCATACAATGTTCAAGAAACAACTCATATAACTCTCAAACATATTATTGGAGATCACAAAAGGTTAAAATAACCCATATACAATGGCTTTGAAATAAGTGACATGGCCTTGAAACAACCTATATAGCTTTGAAACACTAACATGAAACAACAATAGTACACTATAACAACAAAATACAATCCCCTCAAGTATATTTGAATATCAACTTAGCGTATGTCACTATAGTGAAATCCTTTACATTGTAACAAAAAAGATAAAAAAAAAAAACCTTATCCAATCAACATCAAAAGAATGTTGGAACGATAAAAAAAATTGGGATTCTCTTGATCTTATTCATGCAACTTAACATATATTTACTTATGCTTTGTTGCCATTCCTATTATTGCATGGATTGTTGAGATTTGTGCTAAAAAAAACTATCTTATTCTGAGATATTGTGTAAAAGACTAAAATCCTTATACATACATTTTTACAATTTTGTAAAATATGCAATAAGATCCAACTTGATTTAAATAGGTGATCTGTGTGTTGGGAAATTCGACATAGTAAGGTACATATCACCGGAAGCAATGTTTGTCTGGTGTCAGACCATCCAGTCCAAAGACTGGCCCAGTGGTCGGTTCTGTTCTATGGCATGGACAGTAAATTTTAAAAACCACTCTCTTTTGTTCAAATCATTCCAGACTAGTTGAACTGGCCGGTTGAAGGTTTTTTAAAAAATATTGAAGGATCAAATTGAACAAATTAAAAGCTATAAAATGGTAATTGAAAATTGAACAAAATTTTTTCCCTAAATCCAACCCTCTATCAATTTAATTGAATCAAATATTCAAATCAAGCAGAATTTTTTTTTTCGTCAACGTCTTGATGGAGGAGTAGAAGCGCTGGTCCCCTTCAGGCAAATTGCTTGTGCCTGCTGTTACCTAACTTAGGACCTCTATCAATGAAGCGAAGAAAGAGGAGCAGGCTTGAGACCTCTCTCGGCCCAGTAGTTCAACAACTACTATTGTGGTTGTTGTCAACGGGGATCCCCCATTCTCTGCCTTTCACCATTTATCCTCTGCTTCTTTTTTTTGAGTTCCACTTGGTTGCAATGGGTTTCACTAGGGAAAAGGAGATTGAGAGAGAGAGAAAAGGGATGTGTTGGATAGAGAGAAAGAGATGGGAAAGAAAGATGACAAAGAGAGGAGAAAACATGGGAAATAGAAGAGAAGAGAGGTAGAGAGAGAGAGAGAGAGAGAGAGAGAGAGAGAGAGAGAGAGAGAGAAGGTGGCTGTTGGATAGAGAAAAAGAGTTAGGAAAAAAGATGAAAGAGAGAGGAGAAAACAATAGGAAAGAAAAGATTAATAAATTCTTAATTTGGTAATGAAAAGATGGAAAAGAGATTGAGAGAACGATGTGATGGAATGGCATTAGTCACATGAAAACTTGAATTATTATAATACTTTCAATTAATGTTTATCATAATTTATATTATGGATTAGTGGTAGTAAAAGATGTTTGATGGTTTATTTTTATAAATAATGAAAAATGAATGTTTTTTTTGGATAAATTATATTATTTTGATATATTTAGTTTATAAAATAAATAAATATTAATTATTAAAGTAACTAGTTCAATTACTGTTCAATTAAGTTTGAACTATTCCAGTAACTTTTCCGATTCAATGACTAGTCCGATTTTCAAAACATTGACTGGAAGTTTAAATCATAATGAATTAGTTCTTGGTCGGTTAATGGAGTTGGGTTTTCCATTGAACAAAGGTCATAACACCTTAGTCTCCTTTAAGTTGGGTGACTTATCTTTACTCATAGCGTAGTGATCCCACACTATATGTGTTACGGCATTTTGTATGTGTAGAATAATACCATTCAGTACTTGTTCTCTAAAGGTACTATCAAAGAGAAAAGAACTAATGTTAGTGATGCTATAGCGTGGACACGTCCCTATAACATGAGTATGGATTAGTGGTCTGGCAAAGCTAAGTCCATATGCTTAGATAAGCTATGAGTGAGATCACATAGCGTAGATCAATAGCCTTGTATGTCAGGTAGTTGGAGTTAGTTAGTTAAGACAGACCCATATAATAGGATCTCTATGCCATTTCATTTATTAGATGGGTTAATATTCCCTTGTGTGTTGTTCTTAGGTGGATCAATGAATCCAAGGTCTTGGTAGTACAATTGCTATTGTACTGAATATTCTTCCAGTGAGTATTCATTATGATCAATGGTGAAAGAACAAGATACCTAAGGATGGTAGATGCTATTGAGTAAGGTGATAGTACGAAAGACCTAACCTCAATAGTGGGTGTTACATAGAAGGGTAAATGTGTCAACATATCTGAAGGTCAAAGACTAAAGGTTGAGATTTTGTCTCAACAGGCTTTCTGTTTCTACAACAATGTGTCTTAGAGTACATCATCTTCCTATGTTGATATTAGAAAATATTTAAAATAGCTGAGTATACTGCTAATCCTAGAAGATGATTTAATCTTAGAAATTAATTTTTTAGGCTTGAATGAAATTAAATGATTTATTATTTTTAGTCTTAAAATTCATCTGGATTTAGGTCCATAAGATTAATTATAGATAAGCTTAAATAAGATGAGTTAGTAGATATTTATTTTTATTGGTCTTATAATTAATTTGGACTTAGGTCCATGAGATTCTAAGTCCAAATTAATTATGGTTGGATTTGGATTAAAAATAAATAAAGGTTCTTGTGATAATGGCTAATTGGTTTTTGGGCCATAGTAGCCAACACACTAATTAGTTTATTTTGGTAACTCTATAAATATCCCATTATAATGATAAATTAGGGTTAATTTAGGAGATGTATCCCAAAACCCTAGCCTCTGATAGATGTATAATTTGCTACATAATTTATGTATAAACCTTTGATTTTAATTGTCTGAAAATATTATTTATGTGGAATTTGATTATATTTTATGTTTTATGTAGTAAATTGAGCTTTGGAATGAAGAGAAGCACAAAATCAAGGTTTTGGCTTGTTTTGGATAAATTTCAAGTTGAGGAGACAATCCATAAAACAAGGAGAATTTTAAGAAAAAGAAGAGGATTTTATGAAAAAGAGATTCCTTAAAATATGGAGGATTTTAAGGAAAAAAGACAATCATGAAAACATGGAGGATTTTAAGGAAAAGAACATCATTTTATGGAAAAGAAAATTCCTAAAACATGGAGGATTTTAAGGAAAAGAGATTACCTGTAAAAGGATTTTAGAACAATTAAACACTTAAGGATTTAATGTTCCAAATAGCATGCAAATTCCCTAAGTTATCAAATAAGGTACCAATATTCAATAAACCTGGAAATTTGTAATAAAAATAGAAAACACATGAATATTCAAGAAGAAGAAATCAAAATAAACATAATTAGATCTCACAATTTGGATGAATAGAAGTCTTCAATTTAATCCTTGACTAGAAATTATTTTAATATTGATTTAAGTTAATTTTCTTTACTTCTTGTTATTTCTAAATTCTCCTTTTAGTTAATTTATGGAAATCCACCCCGTATTTTCTTACATTGTTTAGAGAAATAAATCGATCACCAATCCTTGTGGAGACGACCCTACTTGCCATTATCTGCAATTCATATTTTGAGAGTAGGAAATTTTATTTTTTGTTGGATTCGACACCCATCAGCCTCCTTTCTCCACTCTCTCTCTAAAAGAAATCCTCTTTCTTATTCCTAGTTTGTTCACCCAAACTTTAATTTTGGGGAATATATAAGAAGATCTTAAGCTTGGTAGATTAAGATGTCCTGTTCAATTTCCGATGGACAAGATATCAAGTATCATTTGGCAAAGGTCTTCATAAATAAGATATACATCGTTCTCAATCTCATTTTATGAGAAAAATTTTTATAAATCCTCTAATTCCGTATCTTGTTTCCTTATGGATGCATGATGGATTTCCCTACATGGATCTGATTGGCCATTAGACTGTGGACATTGCCTTCTTGTGTTAGCTTGCATACATATTGAGAAGTTTTCTGAACTCGTTGCCCTATCAAGATGCCAGCGGTGTTCGTTGAGGGTTGACTATAATTTGCAATATTCCCACAGTTTTGTTATAATCCGAAAGGTCTTGGATATGTCTGTCAAAGCAACCCATATAGTACGAATATAAACAACTAGTATACTTTCAAAACAACTCATAATACAAAAACTATAAATAATCTAAACAAGTTTATGGGATAATTCTATGTGTATCCCATACAATTAACATACACAGTCCATGTTCATTTTCCAAACTCACATAACTTTGGATTATATGCATCACCACAACAGACTATAAACAACCCATAAAAGTTAATTCCAAGAAGAAACAACTCATTTAGCTTTTATGAATAAACTTTTTTCAGAAAAATATACTCACGAAAATCACAAAAACTAATGAATATACCCAAAACACAAATAATGTATCCCAAAACACAAATATTAAAAACATCCATTAAGTTTTCGTTCATGAACAAACTTTTTTTAGATGAATATTTCCATTTAGCTTTTATGAACAATTTTTTTTTTCCAGAAAAATATACATACTAAAATAGCAAAAGCTGATGAACATACAAAAAACACAAATAATTTATCCCAAAATACAAATATTAAGATACCCATTAATTTATCTTTCATGAATACAAGCCTTCCAGCCACTTTAAAACTATAAAAAAAAAAAAAAAAACTTACCTTGAAAAGGTGGGAGTGACCAAAAACAAAACTTGTGTACAAGGAAAAAAAAAATACTTTTCTCCGCAGAAAAAACACTCTTTGGGGATAGATTAGTTAAGAATATTATCTCTTTGAATAGATTTGAATTGAAAAATCTGTTCTTTTTGACACAAGGAAGGAAAAGAAGAAAAGACATGATTATAGACAACGTACTACAAAGGAGTTATAATACACTAAATCATTCTATATTTCATGTATATTTGATGAATCTTGTAATTGATTTCTACTGATTTTGGATATGATTGGATCTATTTTTCAGAATTTTAAAAAAATTGCAAGATTGAGTTGGAAATTGCTTAAACGGGTGAAAAATGTGAAAGCTTCGGCCGAGGGCTATGCATGAGAGACTGGACCGGAAAGATGTGGGAAAATTCGAACTTTAAATAAAGAGTCAGAACTTGAATTTTTCAGTCTTGGATCTCCAGAATCTGTTAGAATCTATGAAATATCTTAAGGAAATCAAGTTACAAGTAAAGAAAATCAAGAAGAACGTTGAAGAATGGATTTTTAGAGTTCTAGAGTTGGAAAGAAAGAGAATTTTTATGAAAAAGTTTTCCATATAAACCAATAGAGTTTTAGTTATTCGTCATCCCTTGTTTTAGTTTTTACTTAAGCTCTCTCTTCCAGCTTACGGCTTTTCTGTTATCAAGAGTGGCCAAACTCTTTAGATGTAGTTGTTTAATCGAAGTTCTAGCTGGAAGATTGTAAGACTTATGCTCTTTGAATTTACTTCTAGTTTAATTTTGTTGCTACTTCCACTATTCTTTCAATCGGATTCATTGATTTGCTTGTGTTTAAGTACTATATCGTTAGTGTTTGAGTCTAAATTGTTTATAGTTTCAAGACATCACTTAGTAATAATTATATTTAATTTCCTAAGATGTAATTGATCAAATTTGAATATTCATACCCAAGAGTTTGTCGATTTGAGATGGGTTTTGCCAAATCTTAATGCAACTAATATTTTATATCTTTGCAAGCGTTTCTGGTTTTATTTTATTATTTAGGGACAAGATTTTGATCCCATGCCTAATATTCCTTTTTACCTGTCGGATGCTGTTTAGAAAAGGAAAAGTCCTTTTCCAAGTGAATTAGTAATTTGGCCTTACTAAATTTTCTCTTCCTTACCGGCAGGCTTTACTTCAAAGCAAATCTAGTTTTTAAAGTGTGCTTAAGCATTTCCATTGCTTAAAATAAAACTTTTTGTTGTAATGGAAATGTGTTCAACTTCTATACGTGACTCATGAATGAATAAACCTTAGTTTCTTTCTTAAAACAAATAAATTCTTCAATGATTTTTCATATTTTCCTTCCTTTGCAAGAGGTCTTTGTCTACTAGATAGATCTGGTACTCTTTACATTCGATGATCTAATAGCTTTGTATAAAGTGGATTTGTTTCCACATATTCCTTGATGTATTCCTCATTTTAAATAAACAGGTAGGGGTCTGCTTAAACCCTCCACCACTAATGGTGGTTTAAAAAAAAAAGGGCTTTTCCAAAGCATTGGTTTTACTTTTACATGGTCTTCATAAATGCAATGAATAGCCCAAAATTGTCTTACAAAATACATCGATCAAGCAATGAAAACATGCTTTTCTTAAGTCAAATGAAAACATGGTTTTATTAAGTCACATGGTTTTATAAGTTTTATAATAGAAGATGGGTACTTTTGATTCCTCACTTTTTTGCTTTTACTAGTTTGGTTCAAAACCTATTTTTTTTTAGTTTTTTTTAATCTTTCACCATTTTTTTAAAAGTTTTTTATCTATCACCAACTTTTTTTTATCGATTTATTTTAGTTTTTTTTGTTCTCTACCTTTTATTTTTTTTAGAATTGATCCAAATGAAAAGAAAACAGATTTTTGAGATTTTTTTGACTGGTCAAAGAAAGGTATTTTAGAAATTTCATAAGGTAATGTCATTTTCTTTTCTTTCATATATAAAAATTTTTGTTCACAATAAGATTTGAATCTTGGCCCTTAAAATTAAGGCAAAGGAGCTTAACCAACTCAATCATCAGTAACTTTTATTTTATTTTCACATTTAATTGTATAGATTATGATAATTGAAATTTTTAGTTTAATTAAATAAAATAATTAGGATATAAAGTTTATGTACAAAAAAATTTAAAAATTATAAATATGTCAAATATAATTTTGAATATATATATATAAAATTTATTTGTAATATATGAATATATAAAATTAATATGTGAATGATTTATTGTGAGATTATATTTAATAATTAAAAACAATTTTATTCAACAATTGGATTTGAAAGTAAAACAAAAATTGTTGACGGTTGAGTTGGTGGAGGATTAAAAAACTTTTAAAAAAAAAGACTTTGGACCAGACTTATAAAAAAAAAATGAGATACTAAAAATATAAATCTTTCTTTTAGAAATAATATCCAAGAGGGGTTTTTTTTTTGACAAGTTTAACCTTATGAAAAAGGTGGGCAATACAAACCTCTGCAATATTTTTTTACTCTTTCTCATCTATTAAGCTCTTCAAACTGCATCCAAAACCATATTTTAATTCTTCTTCTTCTTCTTTTTCCCTCTCAATGTAGCCTAAAAGAGTATATTTTCATATTAAATCTATGTAAAGATTAAATATTCACAAAATAAAGGTTTGTATTCATAGAAAATGTTTGTATTTATGGACTAAAAATGAACTCTTTTTCTTCTTTTCTTGGCGCATCACAAAAGAATTGATTTTTCATCTCAGATTTATGCAAAGATCTAATCTTCAAGAAGGAAAATGAATGGGTGTCAAACATTTTAAATGAAAAACAATCAAAGAAATGAGCTTTATCAGAGAAAATTTTCTTCTTTTTATTTTTTTACCCTGAGTTATGTTTTATCATTAAAAGGTAAGATCTTTCAAGTCCTATATGAAGAAGAGAATGATCATTAACACTGAATGAAGAAACAATAAAATACTTACCACACATATCAATGTCTTCATATGCTTGGCAAATTCCTTTCTCCTTGGAAGTCTTTGCATGACAATTCTTTACCATCCCTTTCATCAAAGGTGGTGGCCTTTCTTTTTCAAGCAGATCTAAGTCCGTATCCAGATTTTCTCCAATGGTAGCAACTGGAACATTGCTACTTAATATTGGGATTTATGTCCAAAAAGACTAAGGTTTTTTTTTATTTCATGATTTGAATTATTTTTTATTGCATATATATATATATATATATATTTATTTCATACATTAAGGTCCAATTTGATTGAAATAAGTTATCTATATGTTGAGTCATTCAACATAGTAAGGTACGGATGACCGGAAGTTTAAATCATAGAGAATTGTTGTTGGCTAGTTAATGGAATTGGACATTCCATTAAATAAAGATCATTATACATCAGTCTTCTTTAAGTAATTTGACTTACCTTCAGTTATTGGGTAGCACTCCTATACTATTTGTGTTAGCACATTTTGTATGTGTAAAACTAGGTCATATAGTGATTGTTCTCTAAAGGTACTATCAAAGAAAAAGAGAATTAGTATCACCATTATCAATGTGTGGACACATTCCCCTGATATGGGTATGGGTTGGTGGTTTAGCAAAGCTAGGTCCTTGTGCGTTGATATAACATGGGTGAAGTTTTATGTTAGGTACATCGATTTAGTTGGTTAAGACAGACCCATACAAGAGGATCTCTATGTCAACCCATTTATGAGATAGTTTAATTTCTCTCTTGTGGATTGTTCAAGTTAGTTTGCTGAACTCAAGGCCCTGGTAGTACTATTTACTATAGTACTGAATATTCTTCTAGTGAATATTCAAGTCGACTTAATAGATTGAATTAAATACCAAAGGATGATAGATGCTATTGAGTAAGGTGATAGTATACCAGACCTATGCTCATTAGTGTGTGTTACATAGAACGGCAAATGTGTCAAAACACTTGTTGGTCAAAGACGAAGGGTTGAGATTTATCTTAATAGTTAAACACAAAGCATTGAGATTTATCTCAATAGGCTTTCTATTTCTACAGCAATATGCCTTGAAGTACATCATCTTCTTATGGAGATATTAGATGCCGTTTAAAATGGCTAAGTATATTGCTATTATGTTGTAAGGGTATTTTGATTATTTTATTTAACCAAGAACATTGTGTCTTAAGATGCCTAACCCGTCCCTATCGTTTATCAATGATTTTGTATCATTCTAAAATAAGAAGTGAAGAGGAATTAATTTTGCTCTACGTAGCTTTAAAATTTTTTTTAATTATTTTCTAATCCTTAGAATTAATTATTTAGGCTCAAATAAAATTAAATGAATTATTTTATTTGGTCTTATAATGAATTTGGACTTACCTCAATAAGATTAATTATAATTGGGTTTAAATAAAATAATTAAGTGATTATTTATTTTTATTGGTCTTATATATAATTGATTTGAATTTATGTCCATAAGATTAATTATTACTAGACTTGGATTAAAAATAAATAAAAGGGTTTTTTTTTATAATAATGGATTATTGGTTTTTTGGCCCATATCCTAATTAGATTATTCTATGAGCTCTATATATAACTAGCAATTAGGGTTAACTTAAGAAGTTGTTTAAGAAAACCCTAACCTATAATCTCTCAAGAAAAATATTCTTCTTCACTATTTTTACTTTGTTCACCCAAACTTTGATTTTAGAGAATAATAGATTAGAAGATCTTTTTTTTTTTTTTTTGGAAAATCTGCCTTGAACAAAAGCAATGAGGTACAGAATAAACTTAGGTGGAGACAAATCCATTGCTAAACAGAAATTGTCCTAAAGGTAGAAGCCTTCCATCTATCTAAGTTACATAACCCTCTAGCTCTTTGAGGAAGCAAATCAAATGAATCAAAATACAAGCAGTGTAAAGAATCAATTGCAAGGTTTGCCAGGTAATCAGCTACCTGATTACCTTCTCTAAAAATATGAACTAACATAAAATTACATGACTGACGATAGGAATGAATTAAATTAATTTTTCTTTATAACTTCTAAAGTATCTGATTTAGACCTTCAATCATTGAAATTGAAGCTTTAGAATCCATTTCAATTATAATAGTCCTCCAATTTCTCTGATGGCAAAATTTCAAGCCTTCTAATAAAGATTCCAATTCCATCTTTATGTTCGTGCAAGTTCCCAAATAAACTGAGAAAGCTCCTTTGAAAATACCATTACCATCTCTTATGATGCCACCTATGGCTGCATTTCCAGGATTGCTACGAGGTGCTCCATCAACATTCAGGATTAAGTTGTCTTTGTATCACTCTTTCCACCAATAAACCTTTGTCCTACGAAGCCTAGAGTGATTAATTGGGATAACCAAAAATTTGTCTATTGCTTGAATCTTGAAAGCTTGGTGTAGCTCATGTAGCTCAAAGATGATTGAGTGAAAAATCTTCTTACTGGAGCTCCGGGGGGGGGGGGGGGGGGGGGGGGGGGGGGGGGGGGGGGGGGGGGGGGGGGGGGGGGGGGGGGGGGGGGGGG
>JAWZTD010037758.1:0-13085 GCA_035221335.1 Echites panduratus | reverse complement strand
ACCGGTTTTATTTGGCTTTAAAAAATGGATTTACACTTGAATAGCAAATTGTAAAATTATTTAACTCAATTCTTGTGTTTATTCGGATTTAAATGTTTCTATATTTAATTTGAGTCATCTAAAATTTTAAGTCTTAATTTCTAAATTAATTAAAATTCTATAAAAAAATTAATATTGTTATATTGAAATGAACTTAATTTTTTACTAAATTAGTTAAAATGGACCGAGGGAGTTTAATCACTTATTAATTGTAAAATGAATCACTAATTGTATGGAAAGTTAATGTGATGTTACTTAATTTTATAAATATTAAAATTATCATTTTAAAAGAAATTTAAAACAAACGTAAAACAATTGACAGTTTGATTTCAGACTTAGCTTTAATTTTTTATATTAAACTTGTCTAAAAAAATACTAATATTTCACCAATAACTAACTAGGAGAAGCTAGAAAGCTCCAATGAATGACAGGCCACACACCTGATGTGATCTTGAATTAGAGTTCTTAGTTTATAATTCTCAAACACACCAAATTGAATTCCAAAGACTCATCAAAGAGGTTCAAACTTAATCAGGTTGACCTACGTCGATAATCAACATCAACCAATTTTTTTATTTGGTAAAATATGTAACACTTTAAGTCAAAGTAAAAGTAGATGAAAGCCATTAATGTAGTCTCTCAAGAACCCTAAAAGAGTTCATGATGAACACACTTGAAAGATCATATTTGATCTTAGAAGATTTCACTCAAATTTGATATAATGTTATGAAGTGTTTTTATAAGATACAAAGATAAGAACATATATAGCCCTAAAGCCCTAAAATAAGGTAATAATTCGTGCATAGGGTTAAAAGACATTAATACTCTCAATAAATAATCAAAATTACAAGAAGAAACTAAAAAAAAACCTAATTTTTGATCCAAGGTCCGAGTTGGTCCGGTGCTGTTCGACCTCGATTGGTGCACCGGACACAACCAGTTTCCTCTCGATTGTGATGTTGTTTGCTTCTACGCCAATCAGGCCTCTTCCACCCCCCCACCCCCTTTTGTGTGCTTTCAACCTCTGCTTCAAGCCTTGTAATGTTATCACTTTCACACTTCTTGGACATGGTCTTAGGTCTTTTATGCATGTTTTCAAGCCTTTGAATCAATTAAGTCCTCAACTTTGCATATATTCCAAGGCTTTTCAACTTGGTCTTCATCTTTAAGCCTAACTCCTTCAAACATGACATCAACAACAAATTTTTCTTCTTTATTTTGCTACAATGCCATTAATGTCTTCTCATTCCTTGAATCCCGATACTTGTATTTGAAATACAAGTCTTTTGTATATGAACTTCATTGCGTATGACATATATTCCTTTTTGCAATCTCTTTGGAAGATCATCACTTGAAATCGTCCATGATCTCTCATACTTGAAATATAAGTCTTTGTAAGCAAACTTTCTTTCATGAATGTTATCCTCAAAGTATTCCTCATTGCTTGGCATTCAAAGTAGTCCATTCAATGTTAGGTTTGATCCGTGGTATCCATCAATGCCTCTAACTAAATGATAATTTTTTTTATAAGAATGTTCATTTTCTTTAGCTATTCACACTGGAATTGAATGTTTCATAACTTCATAAAGAGTTGGAGAAAAAATTTCAATTAGAAGAGTTAAAGGATTTGATATTATGAATGCTTTGCAGAAAATAAAAAAATTTAAAAATAAAAAAAATAAAAAATAAAAAGTGGAAATTGCTCCATTTGTCCATTTTCAAAAGTGTGAAACAAAAAGTGGACACCCTTATAAGTTTAACCAAATATATCTGCTTTACCATGTTCAGTCACACATTTGCCATCCAGCCCTACATATCCTAACGGCCTAACCCAATAGTCTTCTTTTACAATCTTTCATTTTGAAACAAAGATAACATCTCTTGTATTCTCTCGTCAACCCTACAAGTCTCCTTCTTCTTGCAATGTTAAAAAAACTAATTTTTCAGCTCAAATGGGTTCAAAAATGTAACCTTCAGAGCTAATCTATCTCAAAGAAGTGATTTTTGTGTAGAGAAATTAAAAAAGAAACTTTTTTTTTAATGACGGGTTTACAGTTTCTTGGTCACACACATCCTTTTCAAGGTAAATTTTTTGTCCAGAGTGTTAAAATGACTAAAAGGTTTGTATTCATGAAGGAAAAATTAATAGGTATCTTTAATATTTGTGTTTTATAATACATTATTTGTGTCTTGGGTATGTACATTGGTTTTTGTTATTTTCGTGGGTATATTTTTTTGAAATATGTTTGTACACAAAAGTTAAATAGGTTGTTTTGGTATGAGTTGTTTGTTTACAGAATGAATTTTTATGGGTTGTTTTTAATTTGCCGTTTGTTTGATAACCAAGGTTATGTGAATTTAGAAGATGTATATGGATTGTTTATGTGCATTATATAGGTTGTTTATGTATGGAATGAACTTGTCTAAGTTGTTTATAGTTTTCGTATTGTAGATCGTTTTGGAAGTATATAGATTGTTTATATTCTTATTATGGGTTGTTTTGATAGACATGGCCAAGACCTTTCGGATTATAGCCAAACGGAGGGAATATTGCAGATGATAGTCAACCCTCAACCTAAACTATCTGCATCTCAAAACTGCACCAAAGTTTAGAAGAATTACTCAACATGTAAGCAAGTAGATCACATAAGAAGGTGATGTCCACAGTCCAATGTCTAGCCAGATACGAATGGTGATAGGAATGACAACAACCCATAAGTAGATATATATAGTGGCGGATCTAGGAATTGTCGGAAATAGGGGCACAATTATAGATAAAAAATTCACAAATGAGCATGATAGAAAATTATAATGCTTATATACAAAATATATGATGTCATATTTAAATTATTTCTTATACTTATCGATTACGTCACTAGACAGTACCTTTAATTATTTAAAATATGTGTTTCATTATCAATAGTTTCAAAACATCCCTTTCAATATACATCACTAGACAGTCATTCAACCAAACATCTCTCATTCGATTACAGAGTACACTTTTAATGAGATTCATACCAGAAAATACTCTTCCAACTGTCACTGTTGCAACGGGTAAAATTAATGTCAACTTCAACAACATATAAACAAGAGGATATTCAATTTTTTCTTTTTTTCTTTTTTTTTGCTTTTGAACCATCTTTTGAGCAAGCTCAGTAACCCCTTTTAGATCATTAAAGTTAACATTACCTCTCATATTTGTAATATAATTATCAAGTTAATCATCAAGGGCCAGGAGATGTATATCATCAAATTCCAATGGATAGAACCTAGCAAGTTGAAGCAGTTTTTGCATATCAAAAGTTGAGAAAGAATGACGTGGATCAAGACAAACTGTGCATGTAAGTAACTCTATATTAACACCAAGTGAAATAAAAGAAAATAAAACTAACACAACAATAAAATACTCCAAAACATTAAGTGAAAAAAAACTAACCCAACAATAAATTACTCAATCTACAAAAAATCTAGAGATAAATTACTCAATCAACAAAATTAATTGTCTGCAAGTTTGAAAACATACTCGAATTTCAAATTTTTTTGATCTTTTTACATTAAAAAAACAAAGTCAAATTCAATCATATTTTTTTTTGGGGGGGGAGCCCGCAAGGGGAAATGCTTCGGAAGCATGCAAGGGCGGACGAATGAAGAGATTAAGTCCAAATAATTTTCTTTGTAAATGATCCAATGATGACAGAAACCAAGGAGCAGAGATAGAAGGGTTTTTCTTCAGGCAAGATTCAAGAAGAAATGAGAAGAATAAAGAAGAATAGCTGGCAATTTAAAAATGGGCCAACAATCAACAACCCTTTTTTATTTTTTTTCTTTTATAATATGATATAATAAGGAAAAAAAATTTATTATGTCCAAATCATTCTTTAAAATTTAATTGAATAACGATTAATAAATTTAAAAAAAAATTAAGAGGGATCTAATAAATCTTTTGATGACAAAATAATATATACAATATATACTAAAAAAGAATTTTCAAAACTATGGGAACAATTTTATCACAAAATAACGTAATGTTACATATATACTAAAAATTTTCTTTCAAATGGGGGGGGGGGATCCATTACCCCCCGACACCAAGGTAGTTCCGCCCCTAGATATATGTTAAGTTGCATGTATATGATTTGGTGAATCCCATTTTTTTTAATCGTTCCAACATTCTTTTTTAGGTTGATTGTATATATATATATATATATATATATATATATATATATCATTTTTGTTGCTTACAACATAAAGGATGTGACTACAATGACATACGCAAAGTTGATATTCCATTATACTTGAGGGGATTGTTTTTAGTTGTTATAGTTTTCATTGTTGTTTCATATTAGTGTTTCAAAGCCATATAAGTTGTTTCAAGGACATATGGATTATTTCAAAGCCATTTTATGGGTTATTCTAACCTTATGTGATCTCTAATAATATGTTCGAGAGTCACATGGGTTGATTCTTAAACATTGTATGGGTTGTTATAACCTTGTATAATCTCTCATAATATGTAAGTTCTACTATTGTTCTATGGTTGTTTAAGAGTCATATGGATTGTTTTTTGAAAGTTTCATGGATTGTTCTAAGCTTCTGTAATCTTCAATAATATGTACGTTGTTCATGTCATTTATACTATTGCTCTATGGGTTGTTTGAGGGCCACGTGAGTTGTTTCTTGAATGTTGTGTTTTTATGGGTTGCTCTAACCTTGTGTAATCTCTAATAATATGTAAGTTGTTCATGTCAGTTGTACTATTGACAACTATATGAGTTTTTTCTTGAACATTGCATGGGTTATTCTAACCTTGTGAAATCTTGAATAATATGTAAGTTGTTCATGTCTGTTCTATTATTGTTTTATGGGTTGTTTAAAAGTCAAATGAGTTATTTCACAGCAATAAGGATTGTTTCTAGCCAAGTGGGTTGTTTCTTGAATGTTGAATAGGTGGTTTCAGAGCTATGCTGTATAAACAACATATGAGCAACCCATTGCACATAAAGAATTATAAACAATCCATCACATTTTAAATGAAACGTCCAAACAAAAAAACAACCCAAGTATTGTATAAACCTACTTTGATCACTTTAAACCACCCAATTTGTTAAAAAAAAAAAAGAACTAGAAAAATCCTACCTTAGAGCAAATTTATCATATTCCTACATTTTAAAGATAAAACATAACTAACGGTGAAAAAAGTAGAAAATTTTCACTGATAAAACTCGTTCTTTGAATTTTTTTTTTTTCACAAAGTTTGATACCCATTCATTTTCCTCCATTATGATTAAATGTTTGAACAGATCTGAGATGAAAAATAGATTCTTTTGTGAAAGTTGAGAAAAAAAAAAGAAAAAGAAAGAAAGAAAGAAAGAAGAGTTCATTTTTCCTCAATTAATACAAACTTGGAATGAATCTTTGCATAGGTTTAATATGAAAAATCTATTCTTTTGGGTTGCAACAAGAGAAGAATAATCAGAGTTAATTTTTCATCCACGAATACAAAAATGAAATAAATCTTTGTACTGATTTAGTATAAAAAAATATTCTTATGAGTTACATCAAGAGAAGAAGAAGAAGACAAATTTGATGCAAGTTAAAGAGTTGGGAAGGTTTGTTCTACCCATATTTTTCATAAGGGTAAACTTGTCCAAAAAAACCCTTTTGGACATTATTTGTAAAACTTATATGTCTAGTCAAAATTTAATATAAAATGGCACTTATATAAAATAGCAAAAAAAAAATTCCAAAACAATCACAAATTAAACCATAAACTAAACTAATAATCATCAACAATTACATATAAATATATATATATATATATATAAATATGTATATAGACAAATAAAAGAACAAGAATTAACAAGGGAAACACGAATAAGCATAGTAGCAATTGGTATTAGAGATTCATCAATTCCTAATTTGTTAAGTTAATTCAATTTAAATAAAATAGTGCCAGAAAGAAACCATATCCATTACACTTCTGATAGGGTGCAACAATAAACTTTGAAAGAGGCTTTTATTAAATTTTTAGATTAAAAAAACTTCATACAAGATAAAAAGATACTCTTATCAATTTATTAATTATTCAAATTTAAGAAATATTTGTGAAAGAATCCTTTGATGTGATATGTGGGGAATTTAAAAAGCAATAAAAATTGATTTTTTTTAGGGAAAAATTATCGTATTTGGTTCCTAAATAAAATATGTTTGGTAATTTTGATCCTTTTTTTAACTTTTTAGATCCTTAAATAATTTTTGGACTAACTATTTGATCCTTTTTTTTCATTTTTTGGCAAAAAATTGCCCCAATTAATATTTTTAATATAAAAATAAATTTTATTAGGGACAAATTTGTAAATCACTTTTATAATTTTAAATCTCTAGCCTGGAGCTTTCCACTAGGGGTTGAGTGTAGCCTCGGGCACCTATGGACAATCAAATCCTACCTCAACTTCATATGACACTCCCTGTGACAAATCAAATAGACCTCTAAGTGTGCGATCATTGTCGAGCACATCGGAGGTGGAGGAAAAGTTGCGAGGGAATTGGGGGCAGGGGGAGCCTTGAGGGGGAGGAGCAAGAACATCGTAAGGGTCCCAAGTCTTGATAGATTGGCCAAGGCAAGAGGTGCAAAAGGAGGAAAGTTGAGGGGACAGGATAAGCAGAGGGATGATAGAGTAATATTTTTGGCTCTTGTTCAAGAACTTTTTTAATAAAGGTGCCGTCCTCACCCAATTGCCTAATTTCACTCTTCATATTACGTGGCTCATCATTTTTTTCTTCTTGAACTTCTTCATTTGATGGGACTTGGTCGGATTGCGAAAAACCCATTTATTTTATACTATATAGCAAAATAAAGAAGTGAAGGTGGAGCTATGCAAATCCCTTCAATATATTTATTCCAATTACAATTTGGGTCTATATTGATAAAAGGAGCAATGCATTACATATGATGGAGTATCTGATTAAGAATCAAGATTATGGAATTTTGGCACCAAGACAACCAAAGTGGCTAGTTTTTTATTATTTGGCCTGTTGTAGAAGCTCTACAGAAAAGGGGTCAGGGTAAGATTAGAATATGCAGGCGATGGATGGGCTGAATTTGTTGTTTGACCTGTAGTTTGGGTGAAGAAGGTATATATATATATATATATATATATTTATATAAGTAGAGAGATATACTTTGTGTGTTGGATTGATTTAGATGAAGAAGATAGATATTGAGTGTGTTTGATTTGAGTGAGCAGATTTGTTCATGGTTTGATTTGGATAAAGAAAACAATAATTGATCGCTAGGTTATTATTATTATTATTACATAAAGTGAATTATAAAAGTGGTTTACAAATTCGTCCCTGATTAAATTTATTTTTATATTAAAAATGTTGATTTCGATGATTTTTTGTTAAAAATTGAAAAAAAGGATCAAATAGTTAATCCAAAAATTATTTAGGAATCTAAAAAAATAAATAAATAGAGATGAAAATTACCAAACTTATTTTCTTTGGGGACCAAACACGCACATTTTCTTTTTTTTTTTCTTCTTCTTCTATTTTTGAATTTACTTTAAATATATATAATAGATTTTTATTGTATATTTTCCTTTTTTTCTTTTTTTCTTCCAAATTTCTTTTAACCTCACTATCCCTTAACCCCCTACCCCGCCGCATCAACCCTAGCTTCCACTGCTCCCGTTCCTTTCTTTTTCTCTTCTTTTTTCCTTTTCCTTTTGACTTTTTATTTTTCTCCACATTATTTTGAAAATTCTTTTTTTTCTTTCAATTCGTACATACATATCTTTATAATTTATAAAAAAAGTCAAAAATATAAATAATTTTATTAATTTTTTTTATATCTTCTGAAATTAAATCTATTAATTATTATTTTTCTTTTAGATTCATCTTAATTCATGATATTTTTTGAAAAATTCAGGGTATTATTGCATTAAAAATAATTTAATTTACTTAAATATATCAAATGTTAATTTTTAATGTATCCATAAAAAAATATAATCATTCTATTAAATATTAAAAAATTATAATAAATAAATAAAATAAAATAAACAAAATGCTTTTTCAAAACAAGTTTTGAATTTAAAAAATACTTATACATATGGCACTAATCACAAAAGACTTAAAAAAAAGCTTTTATAAAAACAATACTAAAAAAATACTTTTTTTATAAACCCATCCAAACAGATTAATCATGTAATCATGTCTTATATGTGAATATACGGAAATGCTATTATGGGCAAAGAAGCTCAAATTAGTTTTGAGCTTCTGTTAAGTCTATAGCGGTCAAAGTTACTGGTCAACTAACTTCTTTTTTTTTTGTAAAAAATATTAAAAATTAATCAAGTACCCCTAAGGTTTAGTGTGTCTTTTTAAGGTTTAGTTTATAAAATATTTCTTAAAAAATAATTTTTTGTAGAAGAATTTATTTTTTCTTTTAAAAAAAAATGGTTGACTGTTAGAGACTTAACATGATCTCAAATTATTTTGAGCTCCGTTGCCTATAATAGCATTTCCCCATAAATATATATAGAAAACATGGGAAGGGATGAGTTTTGGTTGATAATGAGGACATATTTATCTTTTCAAATGGAGTTTATTTGTGTTTTCAAATTGAGCTTTCTTTACAAATTTCTTTGAGAGAATGTTATTCACTTATCTACAACTTTGTCAAATTTAACCAAAATCTTCTTCTTTTATTCTATTATCGTTTTTCATACTCATCCAATTTATTTGGATGAGCTTGATTGGTAGTGTGGATACTTTTTATCACAACTTTATCATTTGATTATTAATTTTTTTTACCTATCTACTACTTTGTCAAATTTAATCCCAAATATTCTTCTTTTATTCTGTTCTCTTTTTTCACGAGCATCCAAACAAAGGTTGGATGAGTTTGATTAACAATCTGAATACTTTTAACATTTCACAACTCTACCATTTGATGATTGAGTTTTATAAATATATATATATATATATATATATAATGATTGAGTTTTTCTTTTATTCACCTCCTTAGTTATTTTCCCAATTTACCCTTATTTCTTCTACCTTTTCACCGTCATTCTTAATTGGACGAGTAACTTTGAAAGTAATGTTATCATTTTTTACTTTTTCGCTGCCATGTGATGAACAAAATAAATTTATTTTGTATATATATATATATATACATACATATTGATCAGAAAATTAAACATACATACCAACTCAAGGGAATTTCAACTTGTCATGAGATAACCAATAATAATAATAATAATAATAATAATAATAATAAAAAAAATAAACTTCTCCCACTGCAATCACACACTAATTTTAAAATATATAAAACCATAAAGAAGTTTCACAAAATATTAAAAAGTAAACAATCAGAAGCTTGAAAAAACAAAGAAAAAGGAAAAAAAAAGTACTCCAATCACCTATAATTGTTTCCATTTCTTGAGTTTGGAGATGCCACTAAAACAATCAAAGACATTAGAGAGACGGTTTAGAGCAAACTTCAACGACTTCAAGAGAGAGGAAGAAGATTTCTTGTGACTGTAAATGGGGAATTTGTAAATGAGTCATTAGCACTATTATGCATGATCATTACTCATCATCATTTTTGTCATTTTTTTCCCCTTTTTTTATGCGAAATCCTCTGTTTTTTTTTCATGTGAAATCCTTGATGCCTAGGTCTTCTTCACATTCACAGAGAAGAGCTCTGCTAGTCCAGAATTTTGGAGCCCCAACAACACAGGCAATGAACCAAAAGGCCGCAAGTAGTTCAATTGGTATTTTGAATTTTCTTTTCGGTCTTTCATTTTTTTTCTTTTTCCAAGAACATATTTTCTTGATTCTTTTTTTTGCTGGTGCTATGGTGTTTCTGTCTGCCATCCCTACTACAAGGCATCATCGTTGGTGTGTCGGGATGCAATGAAAGATGCTACTAGTAAAGTCGGTGCCATCGGTGGTGTGGAACAATTTTTTCTCTCCTTTTTCCCTTCTAGGTTTTGTTCTTGATGTTGAGTTAAATTTGTGATTATGGAGATGGAGATACGAGGACAAGCTTGGAGAAATCAAATGACAGTTGGCTTCTGCCTCCGGTCGAAATCGATGCCCAAGATGAAATCGATCAACTAAAGCCAAGCGTCAGGTTTTTTTTTCTTTTAATGATTACTTTTCCTTTTCTTCTTTTCTTCTGTGAAGAATCCAAGTAAAACTTTAGTGTTTTTTTTTCCTTCAAGTGCTGAGTCATAGGATTGTGATGAGGTGAAAAGTAAGGTGAAGAATGATTCCAATTCATAAGCATGTCTTGCTGTTTTTTTATCACTGTAAGCCAATTATTCAAAAGCAAGGGAAAAAAAAAAGAAATTCAAGTGAAGCAATAATTGTAGGGAAAAAAAAATCAAAGAAAAAGACAAAAAATGTTGCCAAATCAAAAAGACTAATGGGGGGCCTTCACAGCTTTGCACCATGAGGCAAAAAAAAAAAGTTCTTTCTTCAAGTTTATTTGGGAGTGTGAGAAAACAAAAAAACAAGAAAATAGGAGCATCTACTATAACCATTAGGGTAACTTTGTCGCTCTTCACCTCATCGCCTTTGTTCTTGCTGTAGGTGGCCCAATGGTGGAGTAGCACGATACACTTTTGCTCCATTTTGTAGAGATCAAAATTGGGACTTCATCTTTCTTGTTTTCAAAGAATTAAGATTTTGTTTTACTTAATTTTTTTTCCTAAAAAAAATTCTTTCTTTGATGTTCTTGAAGGTTAAGGTGATACCTGATAATAAGTATGATGAACGAAAGTATGATGAACGAACGTACTATGTTGATGGTTTAGATGCTCAACAGCATATAGGTTGTCGGCATTTGGGTTGCTGTTGATTAGCTAGACTGTGGTTAACAGCAAAAGGGATGATGGGTAGGAGGACTATTACTTGTGCGGTTCTCTTCATCTTTTCTTGGTAAACGACTATGAAGCTGTTGTATTTTCACTTGCTTTCTATTATATTTATCATGTTTGCTGCAATTGGAGTGGACAACTTTGGTAGTAGTTTGTTATATTTCAAGATGGTTTAGTGTTTTATTATTTTTGTCAATATTATGATTGAGCTGATGGATTACAATTGTAGAGCTATGGAGATGGCAGCGCAAGCTGGGAGGGACGACAGTCACCAGTAGTATCGGTGGGTGGGTAGGAAAAGCAAGAAAAAGAGGGATGGGCTAGGCTGGATCTAGCAAGATCTAGGCGGTATGTGGGGTGTGTAGTGAGAAAGAGGGAGGGGGAGATGCCTAGAGCAACTCCGGCTAAGGGTTGCAATGGTGGAAAAGGATGTGCAGCGGTGGACGAATCTGGGCTGTGGGGCGAGCTGCGGTGGCTGGAGGGAAGAAAGAGAAGAAAGAAGGAAGAACAGTGACAGGAAGGAGGAGGACAGATAAAGGAAGGAAAAAAACAAGGGAAGAAGAAAAGGAAGCAGAAGAAAGAAGAAGAGACAAGCAGGGGCAAGAAGAAGTTTTAAGCTCTACTATATGTTCTTAGCATCAGATTCTTCTTCTTCTTTTTTTTCTATAATTAGGGTTTTTCTTTAAAAGAAAGGTTTTTTCTTTTTTGTTTACTATCAGAAAGGTTTTTGGGGTGATGATTTTTTGCTGTTGTTTTTCATGCCTCTGAGGGTTGCTATACTGAGCTAAGAGATCTCTCAGCAGATTCACAGGCTTTGTTGCTTGAGGAAGAAAGCACCACTAAAAACTTCAAACAAAAAAATCCCATTTTTTTCATATTTTTCTTTATGGGAGAGGATTTCGCTGATATCGACTTATCCAAACAGTAAATTTCTCCCGCATTTATTTTCCTACCATTTTATGTGTTGGGTCTCTTCATCTTAATATTTTTTGGATTGATAACTCTAGTGAGTTTGGCAAAGATAGAAAAGCTTCTGGAGTGACAAGTGTCCAAGATGAAATCATTCTGCTAAAGACAATGTCCTATGAGGTGTTAAATTCTCATTCCTTCAACTATCTCAGAACGGTTGAACACAGAGAAAGAGTAACTAACAAGAGAAAATTTAGATTGAGAGGGAGATTTGATAACGAGGTGAAGAGTAAGGCTTCAATTGAATTTGCCAAGTCTACAATGAGCTGTAAGTTTTTTTTCTTAGTCGGACCTTTTTTTTTTCTTTGTTTTTTTTTGGATATTCATAACAGATTATGAGAGGTTTTTCTTTTCTTATTGGTACATTTTCTATTATTTATTTGTAATAGAGTTGGTTTCTTTTTATTATATTGTAGGTAGTGTACATGTATATGAATATTTAAATTATTTAAATCAATTTTCATATTTGATAAATATAATCCCATCAAGAATGAGAAATTCACCTTCTTAAATGAAAATTGGGTTTTAAAAAATAATATTAAAAAAATGCAATCTTAGGCATTTTAATATTCAATTCTTGAACATTTCATGTTAATCTTAATTATAAATTAGGAATCATAAACTTTTAATATTTTTCAAAAATAACATTAGACTTTAAAATTATGCTATTATAATCATTAATGTTCAAAATTAACTGACTTTAATTTTCACTCTTGAAAGGTTATATAGAACAATTTTAAAAGGTTAAGATTATAATACATTCATTTTTAAAATTCGAAGTTATTTTTGAGTATTAGATTATAGGATGTATTTTATTGTCCCTACAACTTACTTTTGATATATTTCTACTTGTTGGCTCTAGATCCACTTTTCATATTCTTTCATACTTATGATTAAGGCACAAATCACTATTGTCTTCCTTAATTCATTGATTCATTAGGTAGTTCAAAGCATTTCGTAAAAAAAAAAATCTTGTTAGTTTTAAAAATAGCTTTATTATCTTAACAAATTAAAATTGATTTACATTTAGTAAAAAAAATATTTATTACCTATTATTATTCTTTAAATTAAAAAATTTCAAATTAAATCATAATATAATAAATAAATGATAAAAAAATTAAATATAATTATTTAAAATCATAATATAATACAAAATAAATAAATAATAAATAAAATGATGGGCTTTTC
>JAWZTD010037737.1:0-13088 GCA_035221335.1 Echites panduratus | reverse complement strand
GGGCTAGAGGGTCATCAAAGAAAATACCTTTCTTTTCGCCTCCACGGTGACTCGAACTCAAGACCTCCCCAAAGGAGGAGGTCTTAAGTTTAAGTCAAAATTGAAGAGAGAATGAAAATATTTTCTTCGATAATCAATTGAGAACTTAAGAATATTTGGGAACCTAATGTTAAGTAGAGAGACCAGCGAAATCAATCAGATGCAGATCAATCAGTGTGAAATGTTACATTGTGTGCATAAGTGTAAAGGTTATATAGGAACCTAAGGGACTGGAAAGTACCAGATTTATCACCTTTTAAGAATGTGTAGGCGAGGTCTTAGGGGCTTAGAATTAATCTGATATAAGTCGGAAACCTAATATATATAAAAAATAAAATAAAGAAAATACCAACTTTTTAGTTCTTCCCCATCTTTTTATCTCTGAAGATCAATTTAGTACTGTATGTCAAGGAGAAGATATTTTTCCTTTATATATTTACTATTGCATAAGTACGTATGTAGTACTTCCTTCATCCCCAAATATAAATCATTTGAGGATGTTTTGTTTGTCTCACGATATAATTCATTTTACAAATATCAATACATAATTATGATATTTTTTCCATTCTTACTCTTCATGATATACTTATTCAATTATTAAAAAAAAAAAAAGAAATGTAGTTAAGAAGAAGTGAGAGAAGGTATATTTTTCACGAACACAACTACATTTAATACTCATTAATCCATATAAAATGAAGGTTAATGTCTTATATTGTGGGACGAATGGAGTAGTATCGACACCGGTAACAGTGTTAATAAAATTCTTATATTTTGTGCAAATTTATGAATATGTGTCTCCAAAATTGTATGAGCTCTCTTGTGTTCATTTTTTAAGATGATTTAATATCTTCTAATGCCTCAATAGAGGTTTTATCCTTTCCGTATAAAAAGAAAATTAAAATCAATCATCTATCTCTAGAGAAGAGATATTTAGAATAGACATCCCAGATTAAAACTCTTTTACAGTTCTTTTTAATGGATTACAATTTTGTTAGCAAATATTTTATCAAGAGTTGGAAAAAATAGAAATCTTGTGTTGGGCATCGAAAACATTAAGAGTTTATTATATTATATTATATCATTCGAATGTAAAATCATGTTCAAGGGTGTTATATGATTGAATTGTAAAAGTTCCAACTTGTTTTGACCCGTTTAGTCCAATTTTTAAACTCTTTTTGAACTATTTAAGTCAAAGTCAAACAATAATTAAGAAAGTTATTAAAATTTAAAATAACTTTTTATAGTAAATAAAGGAAAGAGAAAAAAAAGTTAAAACTGCTAAATTAAGGTTTTTCATGCTCATAAAGACAAACAAACATTTAAAATAAATTGACAGTTTTTAATTTTTTACTATAAGTTATTTTTTAAGAAAAAAAAACCAAAATATAGCTTTTAAAAAATAAAAAAAAAAACATGTCAAACGGGCTCTAAGACCATTTCTTGTCACTCATAAGGTACCATTGATGATTATTTACTTTTTCCTCGCTCAATTGATGATTGAATATTCTATTTTGATTTTGATAAGTTATAAATCAATTACCATTTAAAGAATTTAATACATATTAAGGATAAATTATTTCATTTAATTCATTAATAATATAAATTACTGATTTTGTAAAAAAAAAACCTTTAATAAATATGAATTCCAGGTTTTGAACCATGGGCAACCCAAAATTTAAAATTGAAGAATCTTTCCACAATAACAAGTCTGTTTTTCTGCTTTAAATTTGTAGCAGTTCATATATATTATATAATTAATTATTTTCAATGTCCATAAACCATAATGGTCAGCCTCAATCCCTCAATTGTGCACCAAAATCGACAGAAAATGATAGATGCCAGTGATAGGCGCCAAAATTGAAAAAAATAGTGGGAAAAAGTTCGCTTTTGAATTTTGACATGAATATACATTTATTTATTATGAATTTTTTGTCTCTCATGCCCATCTCCCTCCTCCATTTTTAAACTTTTTGAACCAATTCAACAGAGTAATCTTTGTAACTAAAATACAGACAATTCAATCTCTTCAAATACAAATTTTCCTGAACTTAATAATAGATAAATTTTTATTTTCATATAATTAGTTATTTTTGTATTTTATTATAATAAATCTTTTTTTTTATAATTAAATGTTACAAATTAAATTGTCTTTGACAAGATCATAACTATTATTATTATTATAATATCTACAAAATGACAAACTACTGACATTCCACATATTAATACTTTTTACAATATTGAGAATATCATTATCCAAAGTACTAATAATAAACCATTCAAAATATTAGAAATATAACTATAATAGAAATCTTTTTCACATTCAAATATCCAAAATCATAATAGCATAAGTCGTTTAATAACTAAAGTCTAAAACTACTTAGCCAAAGTTACTAATCTTTTGAGCTATCATTTCCATTTTATGTTGCATTTGGACGATTACAACTAACAGGAAATTTGTTGCATCTTAACTTCATTGAGTTCAACTTTAAGACTAGCAGTTTCTTTATTTGGATTTGAAAGACACATTTATTATATTGTCCTTCAGAGAAATTTTGCTTTTAGTTTACTCGTTGAACAAATCAGGATATTAATATTCATTTGGAAATAACTAATTTAGTCTTTCTTTAAATTCAAATGTTATTGATACTGGTTCATTGAGTTCGTGTGATAACCTATATTTGCAAGATACTATTGTTTCATATCATGAAACCTTGCATGTTGAATTAAGAGGTGCTGCAAGAAAACTGAATAAGGATAGAAGAAGACTTTGTGGTTATCTATTTATTTTAGATATACTTTCATGCGAAGCACAGTTTTCTACAGAAATAAAGTATTCAATTTATTACATTTTGTATTATTAAAGTTGATCTCAATAAAGTTGGACTAGTTGCAAATCTGTATGATCAAATAACCTTACGTGTAATTTCCATGCTATGCATCCATAATTGATGTATGTCATTTGGTTGACTTGGTGTATGTGATTACAGGTGGTTTAGTCACTTTATTTTGAAAACTGTCCCTTTAGTTTTGCATTAGTTGATCAATGGATAAGATTGTTTTGATACCTTATATATGATATCAATATTTGAACTCATAAGGATGTATATATTTCTTAGGCAACATATGTAGCCCAAGTGGGAGATTGTTGGAATAAATTTCAATAATTAATGTGTGCTAATATATGTAAATAAAATATGTATGGCTATTATAATAAATTGGTTAATATATTTGGTTGTAGTCTAATATGTAATTATTGATCATTGATATATCTAATTAATTATGGAAAAAATATATAGAGACCATTCGATAATTTTCAATTCTATGAAGGGCAAAATTGAAATTCATTTCAGTTTCTGATATTAAGGGTTATGTTCCCCAAAAGGAAGGATACGGTATAATTACTTTCTTTTATCCCTTCAAAGAAAAAATACAGAAAAATATCGGTGCCTTCCTTTTAAAAGATCAAAAACTTCAAAGTTCAAGAAATCATCAAACTCTAAGGATTTAAGTATGTTTCTGTAATATTTGTTATGTTTCTAATAAATTTGTACGAAGATATTTATTTTATAATTATGAAATATTATCCTAACAGTAATCACCATGACAAAACTTGAACCATATGAAAAAATATCTCACATTAAAATTAAATTAAAGTGAAGGAAAAAAATATTATTCACCTTAACAAAACTTGAACCAGATGAAAAATTGGACTCAAACGTCAAGAGAAACTTTAGATGAAACATGAGGAAATTAGAAATTTTCATCTTTACGCATAAAAAATAATATCGACAAAAGTTCGTTTCTTGACAAAATAAGAAGTAGCATCAATAAAGGGTTTTTTGTTTCTTTTTCTCCCTATCATATGTTTTATTTGTTGGACAAAGAATTCTTATCACAAAACACAAAGAATGTGTTGGAGAAACTTTGTTTTTTTTTTATCCTCGACTCACTTATGTCCACACATTTATAAAATTGGTGCAAATAAATAGGTTTTATGTATGAAAAAGAAATGTTATTAAGACATATAGCCATTATGTCGGATTTAATTGAATATTTTAAAATTAATGTTTGGTTACTTTTGTACTTTGGTCCTTAATAATTTTTTTTATCATGTTGATTCTTAAATAAATTATGATTGGATAATTTGATCATTTTAATTGTATGCTTTAAAAAAAATGACTGAAAAATTCAGTTAACAACGACTCGACCAAATCCACGGGCGTAAATTCATTACTACACCATTAAAATGACCAAAAAAGATATAAACCATACTCTTAATGGGTTAAATTTCAATTTTTATTTCGATAAGAAATGGAGTTAAGCTCAGAAAAATTTTATTTATTATAGATTTTTGGTTATTTGAATAGTATAGTACTGAATTTGCATGGTTAATTTTTTCAAACGTTTGCTACCAAACTTTCAGGTATTTTTTATTTTTTTCATGAATACAATTTGAAAGATTAAATTATTTAATTATAATTTATTTAGAGACTAACATAATTGAAAAAAAGAATTAAAGAGCAAAATGGATAAAAAAAAAGTAGGTTTTAAAATGTCTAATTACTCCATTATGGGTTAATAAACCTTTCTGTTTTTTTGACATGCCATAATTTTAAATTGATTAAACCCTTTTAGAAGGATTTTAGCAGGCACATATGTACGGTTTTGTCAAGAAAAACGTCGAAATAAACTCTTTTTCTTGGAGAATGTATAACCATCCTTCGATAATGGATATGTCCACACAATTGTCTTTTTCTCTGGCCTTTTAATTAGTTTTACAAAACCATATCAAATATACGAATTTAGGTTTTTTCTTTTTTTATTTTTCTAAACCTCATTGATCATGTTTAAGGACTTCAATCTTTAAAAAAGTGAAAAAAAAACTCTTATTTTAGGAAAGTACAATTTTAAGTGATACAATACAAACCAAGGAGTGGAAAATTACGGGTCGGCAGTACTTTGAGTCATCTCAACAGAACTCTGGCCCTGAATCTTCCTGCTCTTTTTTACCTCCCTATAGAAGTACAAAGTAAGGCCCCACAGAGAGAGGGCGAGAGCAACCCCCTTTTCTGCACTGAAATTTTCATGGAAGATAATAACTGCTAAAATTTCCACCACAGGAATTAGAGCCGAGGAGAAAATACCACAGAACAGTGATGAACCATAAAAGATTACTCCAAAGGTTCCCAAGAAGTAGATCTGAAACAAGAAGGCACTCCCCACTAGAATTAGGAAATATCTAGCTTCTCCGAGTTCAAATGCGCTAGCTTCCCGAGAGATTGCCTGCATAATTTACAGTACCATACTATGTCAGCAATTTGATCCTTTTATTTTCGTATCTTTCTGCCATGCATTGTTAATTTATTTTTCTGTGTTGGATTTGTTGATAGAACTATTTGTCCAATTTTTCCGGACCGGATATCTTTGAGTAAAACAACAATTTAATCATTTTAGGGACAAATAGTTCCTGTTTATATTGACTCATGTTTTGCTAGTGCAACGAAGAAAGATATCAAACCTGAAAGTCTCTGTTTATAATCATGGCAACTGTGCAGAAAACTGTAGAGGAGAGACTCATGACCAACTGAACTTCCATGACCAAGATACTGGTAATCTCCTGCTTGGCCTTCTGGTAAGTCAATTCCACCAACGGCAAAACCAAACCGTACAGAGCGGTAGCTCCTAGTGTCATAATAAATCCCAACACATACTTCCCATTTGACTCCCCTTTGGGCCTGTCGGAGCCAGAATGCAGAGCAAGAACAACCGCACTCATCGTCAACAACACAATTGCGTTGATAGAATACGGTGTGAACTTTTGCTTCACAAGGAAGAATGAAAATATGGCAATGAAAACGAGTTGTGTCGAGCCTACAAGTGTAGAAGTAGAAACCGGTAACCGAAACAACCCAGTGGCTGAGAGGTAATTGGTTATGCCATTGAGGAGACCGATCACGGTTGCTGCTATGAACACTCGAAGATTCATGAAAATGAGCTTGGCGTTGTTGGGTCCCTGAGTTTTCCTACGACTGTAGTAGGGAATCAGGAGGGGAACCAACATGACTGGCCATCCTGCGGTTAATAACCAGCTCGAAAGCCATATTCTCTTGCCTCCTTTAAGGAAGTAAAGCCGCATCACCACGGTACCACCGCAGCCTCCTAAACCGAGAAGTGCACTGTTGAAGACAATTAGGATCATTCTCTTCCATTGATTATGAGCAAGGGCTTCCATTTCTGTACTTCGAGCAGCTGAACAATTCCTCTCCCCTTTCTGTTTATTGGAGACGAGTGAAAAAACAAGGATGATTCGGAGACACAGATTAATGTTTCATGCTCTATTGTTTGGAGATCTATTGAGGTTTTTACTTTTCACAATAAAATGCCCTTGGGCAAGCAAGTCCGTTATAAAGAAAAATTTACCATTGATGTGGGTCTATCAATAATGTGGAACGCATTATATGACTGGTGACAGTTTTGGTGGCAAAATGACTTTTTATCTTATGTGAAGTTTGGTCTACTGTTAATATTAATCCGAAAGTTTTTTTCAACTCACAATAAGGTATCCAAACAATTTATACATGAAATGTTATCTATTGTCAAATCTCTAATATCAATCCATTAATTTGGAGGGTAATTTAATCTATTCCATAAAAAACAAATAAAGAAAAAACGAAAAAGATATTTTTTATACCTAAAGTTTAAGTCAAAATAATACTTAATATTCATAATTTTTTTTTCTTACAATCGAGTACCTAAACTTCTTACATGTCATCGGAATGATATCTCCAGTCAAATTTTGACACTTACTTTTTAGTAAAGAGGGTAATTTCTTCCATTCTACAAGATGAAAATATAAAAAAAAAACTCGAAAAGTTATAAGGGGTGTGTGATCATAGCTATGATCACAATTTGGAAGTGTAACTTGTTGGTAGAGTTTTGATTACCGGGGAAATAAATGGTTGGGGATGAAACTAGGATTTGTCAACTTAACACGAGCCAACCACGACAACACCAACTCAATTCTTGGATAGTAAAAGGGCAACTATCTTTGGATTCGTTTACTTTAGGCCAAAACTCAGAAACAACTAGTAGTTATGCAAAGGTGGAACAACTTGTGTTTATGAAAAAAAAAAAAAAAGAGATCCGTTATTGGTGCAGTGATATATGGTTGGGATGAATTCCAATTTCATTAGATTTTCAAACAATTTTATTGTTAGTTTTACTCTTTTTGAGATAAAAAAAGATTTTTACTTTTCTTGGAATAACAATTATCCTACAATTTTATTCAGCTAAGTGACACTGGTGAAATTGTTATATTTTCTATTTCTATTGGTGGCTTGAGAGATCCAGTAGCAGTTTGTGAAGATCAACAATAGGGGCAAGATTTATCTAAGAGGTGTATTGCTTAAATTCCTTCTAATTATAGAATACGTGATTGCTTTAATAAGACAAGCAGAACTATAGTTGATTGGAATTTGTCCTCTAATGCAAGCCTTGGTTTGAGTGATTGCAAATTGATATATAGAAGATGAGGCTGTGCTTATACTTGATCATTTTAATATCGTGCTAATTAAAGAGGTATGCATATCATATTCAAAAGTTCTTAAGATATCTTACCTATCAAATGAATGGTCAATAAGATTAACTTTCTATTTACCATGATTCTAAAGATAATAATGCTTTCACAGGCTCTAAAATGAAGTGTTCAAGTAGGTTGGAGAAGAACAAAATTATGAGCATAATTGTCATCTCACCCCCAGAGGTTTTTGGACTTATTTCTATAATTTCCTCTTGTAGAATGGACGAATTACCATATAAGTTTGCTAATGTTTATCGAAAAATTGATGGAAAGTATCACTTTGATCTCTTTAAAGTTGGACTAGTTGCAAATCTGTAGGATCACATCACCTTACATGTAATTTCCCTGCTATGCATCCATAATTGATGTATGTCATTTGGTTGACTTGGTGTATGTGATTATTGGTGGTTTAGTCAAGTTATTTTGAAAACTGTCCCTTTAGTTTTGGATTAGTTGATCAATGGCCGAGATTGTTTTGATACCTTGTAGATGATATTAATATTTGAACTCATAAGGATGTACATATTTCTTAGGCAACATATGTAGCCCAAGTGGGAGATTGTTGGAATAAATTTCAATAATTAATGTGTGCTAACATACGCAAATAAAATATGTATGGCTATAATAATAAATTGGTTAATATATTTGATTGTGGTCTAATATGTAATTATTGATCATTGATGTATCTAATTAATTATGGAAAAAAAATATATAGAGACCATTCGATAATTTTCAATTCTATGAAGTTTAGAATTGAAATTCATTCCAGTTTCTGATATTAAGGGTTATGCTCCCCAAAAGGAAGGATACGGTATAATTACTTTCTTTTATCCCTTCGTAGAAAAAATACAGAAAAATATCGGTGCCTTCTTTTTAGAAGATCAAAAACTTCGAAGTTCAAAAAATCATCAAACTCTAAGGATTTAAGTATGTTCCTGTAATATTTATTATGTTTCTAATAAATTTGTAAGAAGATATTTATTTTATAATTATGAATTATTATCCTAACAGTAATGACCATAACAAACTTGAACCATATGAAAAAATATCTCACATTAAAATTAAATTAAAGTGAAGAAAAAGATATTATTCACCTTAACAAAACTTGAACCAGATGAAAAATTGGACTGAAACGCCAAGAGAAACGTTAGATGAAACATGAGGAAATTATAAAGGTTCATCTTTATGCATAATAGCAATGGTATGGGTGCAAGGTATCCCACTCAATCCCCAACCTTTATAGCTATGCTTCAAATCTTTCATGTCAACTGTGTACTACTCTTTTGCAAGACCTGCTACCTAATAATAGTGAGTGCCATTCCACTCTGGCTTTCATTTTCTGGATTCTATCAATCTTTGATTCTTGGACAACAAGGAGCAAGTAATTTTTTCAAAATTAAGGTTCTCTTTCTCTGAATCCTTTCAAGCAACATCATCCTTAATGTCTCCATAATTGAAATAACTGGTTGTGTGCACTGGGGTAATATATCATTTAAAGTCCTATCAAGAGTTAATTGAAATAACAAAGGGTTAATTGGCACTGAAATTGGTTATTCTTTTACTATTCAATAATATCAAGAGTAGCTCACCATTTGTCTATTAGAGATGACAGTCCAATTATAACCCCTTGTCCCTCTGTCTAAGTACCAATAATTGAAAGAACCATTCTCATTGTTCTTCTATTTCTTTTTCAACCAGAGCATAGGGTATTGGCCACCACCTATTGTCATCAACACCTATAAGCTTCCTGCAACTTGTGAGAAAACTCCTCTTCAGTGATCCCAGGAACCAATACATTCTCATGAATCTAGGTCCCATATCTTGTGTTCCTCTGAAGTTCTAGTGGTATCTTTCAATGGTTGTATCAAGATGTGTCCTCTTTAATTCTTCCGCATACCTTCACAACATATTGGTTTTCCTCAATTCTTGTTATAAAGTCCCTAGCCATGGTCCTAGCCTTATATGCCTTGTAAGTGTTATATTCTTATATTTGAATTCTTCATCAATTTCTTGTTTGTTATATTCTCATATTTGAATTCTTCATCAATTTCTTGTTTGATATGCTTGGCTGGCATATTTCTGTGATATTTGATTCTCTCCATTTACTTTTTGGCAATCCACTTAGCAGTGACCAATGGATTCTTTCATTGGTGGCTACAATTAGTGTGGTGTAATCTCAAGCTCTTGACAAAGAGTTATGTGCTTTGTGTTGCTTTCTCAATGGAAGCAAAGATCATCTATGCCCAGTTCGTACTTTTGCACCTAGCCCTCACCCTTTTAGGTTCACTAGGGTTAAACCAAACAACCTTCCCTTCTCAGATCATGTAATTTCTCACAACATCCTTAATACTAATGGCATTGACAAACCTAATGCCCACATCAAAAGAAATATTGTCCATGTCACGGTTTGCATTAAAATCATGATACCTACCCCCTTAGTTATGATTATCTCCATCAAACTAGTGGTGGCATCTAATCGGGTACGCTCGGTTTGGGATGCCAGGCTTGATGGGAGGACAACATACTACATCTTTTATACGTGACAACATTTTTCAATGCAACTACTTTTTATGACCCAATCATATTTAACTCCTAATATTTGTGACCTTAGGTACATCCGTTCTTGGCCTATCATATTAGTTAAGTTATGCACATTAGACAGCAATTGGAATAATTTGAATATTAGTAACATCAAGTACATTCATTCTTGGCAACTAATATATTATTCCACTTACAATATCTCTATATTTATAAAATCTTATAATATGTCTATTTATATCCAATATTATTCCCATGTATCCATAGCCAATAATAAAAGACACAAAATATATTCCTACATTTTATTCTAGTGGAGAGCTTGGTTGTAATTTCCATAAATTACATCATTATTCAATTTAATATTTTACATGAAAGATTCCTTGGTCTTTAAATTAGGTCTCACTTTGCATATTAATTTGTGCAATTCACATGGATTTTCATACATATAACCAAAGCAAATAAATAAACTCATATAGTCATTGAGTTATTTAGAGCCCAATCCTTGCCACTAAGAGTGAGTTTGGGCCTTTGGGTGTCATATTCACTATTATATAGAAAATTAATAAAATTAAATAAAGACATATTCTATGCTCCGACTACTTCTTTTTTGAAATTGTGCTCGGCATCCAAATGCTAAAATTTAATCTCTTGATGGGCCTTCAAGTACATCAAATATTCTTGGGATATCAAGACAAGATTACAAATGGATATATGCATGCAAGCCCAAAATAATAAATAAAATACCAAAGTTTAGTTAAATTAATAATTACAATCAAAGAATAAAAAATTCAATAATATTGTCATCCTAAACCTATGACTATCATACATGCCAATAACTCATTTCAAATATATAAATTAAATAAAAGGCAAAAAACAGTTTAAATATAAAGATGAATTCTAAACAATTTAGAACTTAAAATTAAAATTTTAAATCCATTCATTAAGTCTCTACCAAATTATAAAATTATTTTTTTCAAATTTTCCTTAAACAATTTTAAAAAAGTATCAAAAATAAAATTAGTCTTTAACCGTTAAAGATATTTTATTTTTTAATTCAAGAATTTTTTTTAAACTATTTTTAATAAAATTAACAAAATTAAAACCAAATTGAATTTAGAAAGAAAGTTACCAAACCTTTAGAAGAAGAGGGGAAAAAAAACTCATAGCAGTCCAAAGGTTGGAACATTTGCCATTCTGCTAGCTATGTGGGTTCGAATCTCGCATATTGTAAAGGAGTACTAGAATACTCTGAAACCCAAAATTAAGCTATTGGTCTATGATTTTAGATGAATTAATTAATTAATCTTTAAAAGATTAATATTGACCTTTTATTAAAAAGAAAAAGAAAAAGCTCAACTAATGGTCTTGAAGGTTTATAAATATCCTTTAGGAAACACTAGTCAACTTATTACAAAAAAAAAATATTGTGAGATTTGATTATATTATGTGTGACTTTTTAGATTCATTATTTATTGACAATAAAAATTAATAGTAACTCTTTAATATTAATTAAACAATGCTAATTTGAATATTCTCTCCAAGTATATTCAAAATTCTATAAGTCATGAATGACGTCCAGTAATCATGACAACTCAATAAATAGTGAAGGATTAATTTTCTTATTATTAGAACAACATTGTAATTACTGTGCATTTAATCTCTCCATTTATATTCTTATTAAGTAATCTCCATTACTTAATCATATGTCAAATTTTATTTAATCACTTGACTATCCAAGAAACATTTTCTTTGTGATTGTCTTTGCCAAGAACTTTCTAGTCAATATAAATAAAATACATATTAAATATTATATTTTATTTATTTAATTATGAAGTAAAGGATAACGTCACTTACTAATACATAACTTTATAATTAAATATTAGGAATTATATATTACTTTAACACTCAACAAAATAAGTAAATATAATAATAGTAAATTCAAAATATTCAACTATAATTAAGTCTCATGTATATTATTTCTAGTCTAAAGAATATATACACAATTATAATAAATTAATGAATGATATTATATCATTAATTAATATGTCACACGTTTAATTCATTTATCTCTATAAATACTTTTTATGTTTATTTTTAAACGGAATGTGATTCTTCACTTTCTAATCTATTAGAACCTCCATAATAATCATTAAAAATAAACACAAGGAGATGTTAACGAATTATTCTTGCTTAAAAAATAATTCAACGATCATGAATAAATATTTAAATTATTCATATAAAAAAATAATATAACATTAATTCTTACTTATAAAAATTAAATCTCTTGATGAATAATTACGGATATGGGAAGATAATAAATAAAACACTTTATTTATTAATAAGAAAATTGCATGGTTTAAGGCATATATAACCGAATGCACTCTCACCTAAGTCAATGGTTAGATAAAGGTATTCGAGCACAAAATGAGATGACCTTGATTCCAGTCACCGGGTGGAAGAATGGTATTGGTACCAAGTACCAACATTACCAATGAGGCTTGTCTTTTCTCTGCATCAGGTTCTTGAATTTATGTTTAACAGTCGTCAATAACTCATTAGCTTTAATGAGATCATCAAGTTCTGCTTGGACACCAGTAGTACCTTGGACTCTGTGTACTGCGATGAAAAGCGAATGGAAAGAATGATTCATTTAATTTTGAAAGGATTGTGATTTTGGTTAGATTGGGGTTGGATTTGGGTATTGATCCAATGACCTGTTAGTGAGTGGGGGAAAAAAAAAAGTAAAGTAAATTCTCTAAAATAACCTTCCCATTTCACCAAAAGAAAAGTCTAAAAACATGTTTTCAGTTAAAATGACAAGATATATTATTAAAAAAAGGATCGACAATCAAAAAAAATTAAAACAAAATAATATGAACTATCAAATTCAAATCAGTGGATGACTAAGACTCCGGTTGGATACACCATCAGT
>JAWZTD010037726.1:0-13089 GCA_035221335.1 Echites panduratus | reverse complement strand
AGGTTCTCCCCGAGGGAACAAAAGATGATGCTGCAACTCATCATTTTCAGATTCAGTAAATATAGCAGCTACCTGAGACACAGAAGGCAAGTTATAGACTCTTTGGTCTAAATCAGGGTAGAAATTAAGCACAATATTAATGGATTCTAAATCTGGAACATCGTGGAGATCCTTGAAGAATTTGGTATAAGGATTATCAAAAAAGATGCACATGAGATGCTTCACAATATTCTCGCTTAACTTTGTTGAAAAGCCAACTCTTCGTGCAAATTCTTCTTTTGCATAACTGAATTCCAGTCGGTTTATCATTTGCAGGAAGCAAACCATCCAGGAAATGATAGACTTGACCCTGCACACGAAAAGTGTAGACGCCCCTACTATTCTGTGTCAATTCAATATCATATTTTGCACCGAGAGAAGTAAAAGCGAAATTGTTATTATAAGTTTGGATGTTTCTTCGGAAATGATCACTTTCCTCGTCACCCTCAATAAAATACTTCTTAAGAGAATAAGGCATTGCTGGAGAAGAAAGTGATACTTCTTTCCCTGAGCAGCAAAAGTTTAGAGGCTCTAAATGGAACCAGATAGCCCCACAAAATTGACAATTTGGAGCTTCAGGAAGAACTAATGCTTCGGTTGGGATTTTCATAACTCTATGAAAACAAGAAGCCGAAGGCTTGCAAGATATGCTCCGGGCAGGCAAACAAGACGCTGAATCAGTACTTTGACGAGAAGCAACAGCTAATTGTTCAAAGCCTGATTTATTATGACTGCAAGAAACTGATTCGTGGGCTCTTTCTGATTGGCTAGCAGATGACAAAGAGGGGCCGCGAGATTTTTTTCTTTGACCTCGAATATCCCTCTTGTGGCGAAGGAGCTCAGCCTTTTTGTTAGGAGTTATTTCAGCATAACGCTGACGACACCTTGCTTTTTTATCTATTTCACAACTAAAACTTTATAATCTAAGCAGAGCAAAAAGGAAAACATGCAAGAAGACGTCTCAAAAACAAAATTTTCCAGATATATTATAATTTAATAGATAGATATGGTGAATAACTGAAAGAAGGAAACTTATACAAGAAAAAAAAAAGAACAAGAAGCAAAGATTCAAAAACATCAGAAACCTCCAACAACAATATTCTTCTTGTTCTTGTCTTCAGGAAAGGCATCTTTTTCCCCTTTTTCCTTCACTATTCCGTTTTTTTCCTCCATCTTTTCCTTTTTTATTATATTAATATTTTTAATATTATTGTTTTACTTCTTTTTCCTTTTCCCAAACAAGAACTATACAAATTTCGTGAACAAATTTCAACACGAAACTTCTCTTTTAATTTTTGTTTCACGTTTTTTTTGTTGGGATGCAATCCTTTACTGGATTTTTTCTTGTTCTTCTTGTTTTCCTTCTCTTCTAATTTTGAGAAGCAGAAGAAAAGAATTTTCCTGAATAAAAAATCCATTTTTTTATATATTACTAATTTTCATATTTTGCTTCTTCGGGAAAAGGAGCATTTTCTGAATATATATATATAATAAATTTAAGAAGAAATCTTTCCTCTTTTCTTTTTTTTGTGGGATGCAATCCTTTTAGTGAATTTTTTCTTGTTCTTCTTGTTTTCCTTCTCCCCCTTTTGGGAAGAAGAAGAATACAATTTTTCCGAACAAAAAATCCCTTTTTTATATATTATTAATTAATTTTGCGTCTTCATTCCTTTCCAGAAAGGGAAAAGGAACATTTCCTCAATAAAAAATAATAAATTTAACAGGAAAATTTTCCTCTTTTTTTGTGGGATGCAATCCTTTACTAGATTTTTTTCTTATTCTTCTTGTTTTCCTTCTCCCCTCCTTTCAGGAAGCAGAAGAAGAGAATTTTTCCGTTCCGTTTCTTTTCTTTCCCTTATCCTTTTTTTCTTATTTCTGAAGTACATCAGGAACATTTCCTAAACATTAATTTTGGTTCTTTTTCCTCCTCTTAACCTTTTCTCTTATGTTAACATTATTATGTTGCTTATTTTTTCTTCCTCTTTTCTTTAGAGCATTTCCTAAAGAAAAATCAAGACGGAATCTCTGATCTTTTCATTCTGGCATTTTTCTTCTTCCCTTTTTTTTTCTTTTGTGGAATGCAACGTTTTTACTAAATTGGGATGACATTATCTTGCACATGTATAATTATCATTATTATTATTATTATTCATCTGCTTCTTTTTCCTTGTTACTGAATGAAGAAGGAGAAAAGCAAGAGAACAGTAAAGATAATGTAGCAAACTGGAGCCTAAAAACGAATACATTTTCTTCTTATTTCATAAGTAAAAAAATACATATTTTAACTAATGGCAAGCAACAAAAATTCATCAGTAAAAAAATATATATTTTAACTATCGGGAAGCAACAAAAAAAGATACAAGCTGAAAAGGAACACATAACGCAAGAGGGGTGAATGTCAAAACAACAAAATAAAAAAAAAAGATGAAAGCTACAAATAATAAAGTAAACACAATGTCGCAAACAGTAAACATAATGCCGCAAACCGAACTTAAAAGGAATACATTTTTTTCTTATTCATCAGAAAAAAAAATACATATTTTAACTGTTGGGAAGCAACAAAAAAATGTGCAAGCGTGGATTGAGTAAGAACACAGAACAGAAGGGGGAAAAAAAAAAAAAAGGAACATGAAAGCAAGAGGAATGAAAAAAGGCCAACCAACCTAGACCGAATGAACAATGCAACACATTTCTAAACGAATGTAATTACTCACTTAATATAAGAATATATATAATCTAAACAAATGAGTGTTTGTATGTCTTAGGGCTTCCATCTGATAATATCCCCGATTTTCAACAATAAAGAAGACTGGGAGACAAATCAGTAATAAAGAGAAATACCATTCAAACTGGAGCTTATTAATCTCGAACCGGCGGTTATTATAAAACTGTAGCTGCAGCAAGAAAGAAAATAATGTGACCTGCCATTAATAATATATAATAAAATATAATAAAAAAACTTTTTAGGGAAAAAAAATCGATCATACGAGCTGCACCTGAGAGGATGACCACTTTCTATCAAATTAATTTGTTTTATTAATTTTTATCAATAATAATTCAAAACTTTGTTTTTTTTCATATTTATTTCTCATTCTTGTTAAATATATAAATATATATATATATATATATATACATATCTTTTTTCAATATATTGATGGAATTCAAAAATCGAATGATCTATGATAACTATTGGTGTATTTGGTAATTGTCATTTGAAGAAGTAGATAAGGGAGGAGAGTAAAGGATGCAAGATGATGCAAAATTGGAAAGGTGAGAATTAGACTGTCTACTCTATTGAATAAAGATGAGGGAAGTTCAACTTGCACTAAATTGTAAGGCATCAAACTAATAAATAAATATAAATTAATACAATAATAATTAAGATAAATTAATTTTTATTTATGTTTCAATTTTTTATTTTTTTTGAAAAATTAGACGGATTATCTTTGTTTAATAAAATAAATATTGTAATGTAGATAAACTTAGTTAATCGAATACAATAGTAATTAAGATATATTAATATTTTTTATTTGTGTTTCTATTTTTTTTTTTAATAAATTTGATGCCCAAATAGTTGTAAGGATAAAGATGAATAATTTTTTATAGAAAAATTAAAGAAGTTTAATAGTTTAATAATACTTAAAGAAGTTTATTATTTTTTTAAAAAACCTAAGAAGGGGGTGAATTAGGTTTTTAAAAACTTTTTCAAAGTTAAAAATTAAACATTCTCTTGAAAAACTAAAAATTATTTGGTTTGGGCAATTTATCAAATATCTAGTGTGCAAAGATATTACTTAATAGATTTTTCAAGAAATAAAAGATAAAAGTCTAGTAAATTCAAGAGATATAAAAATTTATAATGATTCAACTTACCCTTATAAGCCTAGTCCACTACCAAGGTTTTCTACTTTAGAATTTTTCCCAAATCTACTAATATCAATCAAAAATACAACCAAGGATTACAAACCCAAGTTTTACAACCAAGAACAAACTAGGATAATCCCATTTACGGATTTTGTACCACAAAGACAACCTAAAAAACTCAAGATAATCACGATATAAAATGGGTACAAGAGGCTTGAGATGTATATAATGAAGCTCTAGCAAGTTTCTTGATGATTCTCTGATGCACTTGATGATGGATGAATGAATTCATTGAAGCTTTGAGAATGAAGTTTTTCTTCTTTGTTTCTTGCTAATTTTTTGTGCAGAAATTTGTAACGAAAAATGGCTTAAAATAGCATAGAGAAGAAGGAGAAGCAACAGTCAAAATTTTGACCGTTTAAAACCAATTTCAGAAAATTTTGGATCCTGATTTAATTAGATTTGATATTCCAAACAAGGTGAATTTGGGTCCATAATTTTTCTAGTAGCACTGGAAAATTTTAGATCCTGTTTCAAACAGATTGGATCGTCCAAACAAAGAAATTCTAAGTCCAGAATTTTTCTAGTAACGTTTTGGACCCTGATTTCAAATTTTGGACTATCCATTCTTTTACATAAGCGTTCAAAAGTTTTCTCACTTTATTAAGTGATATTAAATCACTTTTTGAAGCTTTATGTAACTAAATTGGACTATCCATTCATGAGAAAATCATTTGTAAATATTTTTCATTTTAAAACCAACTTATTTAAGAAATATTTTAATGCTCAAATAATAATAAAGATCTTTTATCAAAATATTAGCTTGATAACTTAAATAAGTAAAACCTTTTAAAAACTCATTTTAAAATTCATTTTAAAATCAAGAATTATCAATATAAGGAAGACTTGGTACAAAAATAAAACTAATTACTCAACCAACCTTTCTAACCTAGTTCTTCAAACTTGAAGCATTCAATCATGTAGAGTCTCGAACCCTTGGAAGACTTTCTAATTAAGCATTACAAATCAAAAGTTGAAGAAACACTTTGATGTATTCCAATAACCCACTAAATGTCAAACTTTGAATCTCATTAGTATTTAGTTTGTTATCATCAAAATAAAGTTAATCAAAAGCCTATTAGGGTCTTCAATCTCAGCCTTTTTATGATGACAAACCATATGAAAATCAAGCACATGAATACATCAAGTGGGAGGATAAAATTATGTAAATCAAGTAAGCATAGCTCCCCTTTAATATATGACCAAGTTAAGGTAAAGATCAACAATTTAAAAGCAACTTTAAAAAATTGAGAGAGTTTCCTTCTATAAGATGTGAGGTAATGAATGATAAATAACAATAAGCTCCCCCTCACAAAAAATTTGACAGAGTTTCTTCTGTTTTGGGTGTTTCCAAACTTGAAAATTTTTACAAGCAAGTACTCAAATACAACACCCAAGCAAAAAATTGACAGAGTTTCCTTCCATAATATGTGAGGCAAAGAATGATAAATAATAATAAGCTCCCCCTCACAAAAAATTGACAGAGTTTCCTCTATTTTTGGGTGTTTCCAAACTTGAAAAATTTTACAAGCAAGTAATCAAGCAATATATACAACAGCCCAAGCAATTAATCCAATGATATTATACATCATCCTAAAACTAACATTGGACTAAATCTAAAATCTTACAAGAATTCATAAAACTGACACAGCTATGATCCAAAAAATCATATCCTTTCACTTAAGAAACTTTAAACTACAAAAGAAAGTTGTGGTAAAAAATTCATTATCCCAACAGGAGTTAAGCATAAAACCATAAGTCATAAAGCTAAGTATTCCATAAAACAGTTTTCATACTTCATATCTTTCAAGAAGAAAATAGACTACGAGTATTGAATCCAAGTCAAAATAAAAGAGAAAGTATAAAGTCTAGTCTAAAAAGCCATATAAGTCCATCATAAAATAAAATAACATATCCTAACATAATACCATGAAAGCTTATAAAACCATTTTAAACCAGCCATCCTAAGCCACAATGATTCAAATATATTTCTCCCCCTTTTGGCATCATCAAAAACCATAAGAAAGCATCAAAGTAACTTCAAGAACACACTTCACATAGGTAATCTGCCACAAGAAAAACCACATATTAGAAGCATAAAACCATATTTAATTCAAACCACACAAATCGTATAAATCCATGAGCTACTATAAAATCATAAAAAAAGCACAACACATATATATGTATAATATATCATAAATGCACCTACATAAGAGGTACTAGAACTATAAACCACATTGCTCATAAAGCCATATAAGAAAATAAAGCTTATAAGATTCAACAAAACCATATATACTTATCTCCCCCTATTGGCATCATCAAAAAGATTGGAGTCAGCAGAATTCCCAAAACGTACTTCATTCTGAATCACAGACATATGCATCATCACCAGAGAAACTTTCATGATGCAATCCAAGGGTCTTTAGGGTCTTTGTGCAAAAAGCGTGTAGGTGAAATTGGCAGGTTTTACTTCATTTTGTCACCACAGATGATAACCTCAATATTTTTGACATGATGCAGCAGATCATGGCACTCATTTTCATGGGTTTCAAATGCCTTGAAGTCATCAATGTGACATGCTTCATTTTTTCTGATGTAACGTTGTATATCTTTGATGTCTAATTTCCATCAATTTTAATGGCATCCCATCTACTTTATCATTCAAGGTTGTAGGAGACTGATTCATTTTACCCTTGAGACGGAGCAAGAAATCAATCATAGGCCCGGAAGAAGTCTGATATGTGCTTGAACTAGGAACAGTGGGAAAAGGCATAGAATCGTGATTTTCATCGTCTTCCACTGCATCTCCTCTTCTAAGAGCGTTCTCTGCTCCATTTTGAAGGAATCGAATGTGGCTTTAGCTTTATTGTCCATGAATTATCAGAGATTTCTTCCTTTTCCACTTTTGGAGTCCATCATCTTTCCTTTGTTTCCACCATTTTTACCATGATTTCAGCCCATCTATTATGACTACGAAGAGATTTCAAACTGAAACCAGACTGGTGTCTGACAATGGAAGATTAAAATCAAATGAAGGGAGGTCGGTGTCGTGGTTAGTTGAGATTGAGCAAGTGATAGAATCGGAGGAAGAGTTCATCGGTCAAACCAGATCTTTAGACGGCAGAGAGATCCAGTCAAGCAATCTGTACAACAAGCGGCGGGAGAAAGCTAGACTCTGGACGGAAGGAGGACTAAGAAGCAGCTGCGGAATGGCACGACACAGGTAAGATAGTCCAGCTATGTCGCCCGTTGAAGCTGGTAATGGTTAGTGATTTTGGAGAAGAGGAACGAAACCCTTTTGCAGAGAGGAAGTTTCAGACAAGGATGGGTTTCTAATTTTGGACAAAGGAATTTAGGTCCTTTCTTGTTAAACAGACTCGGATGGGCAAAAATTCAAAATCAAATATATATTTGTATATATAAAAAAAGGATGTAGTTTTGAAACCGGAAGATTTTGGACTGACATTAAGTGGAATGAAGTAGTTTTGATGAAAATGGATAACTTAGATATACTACGAAAAGGCTAATAGTTAGATCGGTGTAAACGGTGTAAACAACGTCACGTACTATCATTATTTTTATTATTGATTTGTTTTCTTTTTTATGATCCTGCTTATTTGGTATCAGAGCCAAGTGTTTAATCTTGTTTTGAAACTTAGCTCAAGCTTATATGGAAAAACCCGACTTTCAAAAAATTGATTAATAAGAAATTTTTATGACAGAGATTAGTATGTTCTTCTCTCAGTGATTGCCTTTTTAAAGGATCCTTCACTCACAGAGAATAATAAAACTCTGTCTAAAAAATTTGCTGAAAACTTTTTCTTTTGAATTAAGATTCTAGGTAATTTTCTAAGAGGACTGTTTGTTTAAGCCGAGGGTGAATGGCGTGTTTGGACAGTCATAACTGAAGTTACTGAAAATCTTAGGATGACATCCACAAGTAACTCCGTTGTTCCTTTTCTAGATATACCCCAAAGCCAAGATTCTAAACTCCCAGGAGTTTATGAGGTTGAATACTCCAATGACGATGACAAATACCCTGTGTCTAAATTCCCTATTGTAAATCCATATTCCATCTATCAAAAAACCAAATCTTCTTTAGGTTTTAAAATGAAACAAGTCCTAAGACACTCCCAAGCCCCAGTCTAAAGACTTTGTCCAATCCTCTTATTTCTCCACACACAGCCTTGCAGCCACCACCGAGAAACAATATGTGACTCTCCAAATCCCAGCAGCCAAATGGAGAAAAGAAGGGTTCACACACATCCATTTTGGAGCAATCAAACTTGCCCTTACCTTACACACCAGAATGGGATTACCTATGGTCTCCCGAATTGCCTTACTGGATTCCAGGTTCAGAAAATATGAGTATGCTGTCATCGGTACCGTAGAACCAACTCTCAATTCCGGTACTATTTTTGTTACTCTATTTCCCAACTTTACCATGAGCCTAGATGATCCTTCTCTTCAGACTACTTTCAAAGTCCAAATACAAATATCAGGCCCAGAAATAGAGAATACTTGTTTGGCTACACTTCACCACCAGCTAGCCTACAGAATACAAAACCACTAGCTTGATCTTCTTCTTCCATCACATCTCCAGAATGGCTAGTCAGTTTTCTTGACAGTAAATACTCCAGGGTCTCCATACTGTACCTTCATCCATAAATAGATATCCAGAGAACAACTTCAGACCCTACTACCCTCATCCTGGATCACTAACTACGAAAAACAGACAAGCCCAGCTCCACAAAAACCCATCCAATCTACAAACCCAACCTTTAAATCCCAAGCTGATGGCTCAGTAAAAATCAGTTTCTCAAACTGAAAAGAGGTGTCCATTATCTTCCTAACAGAATTATCCCTTATGGAGGACAAAGACAGTTCATTCAAAGTCAATGTCAAATTTTTTAGTTCTGATGCCAAACCGATCTATGAAAGGCAGACACCAGAAGGTCATAAATGGTTTGATGTATGCTATTGCTTAGACTGCTGCATAAAACCAAAGCAAAGCTCCAAGAAAAGCTCTCAACAAATCTTAAAAGAAAGGCATGAAGCAGGAGATCCTCAAGTCGGTCTTCTTGGAGAACCCAGTGGAAAGTTCGACTATTATGTGTTGTATCCACAAAAGAAAAAGCCAGTTTCTCTGCTTCCATAGCCTCCACAGGATTGGAAACCAGACGATGAGCCCTGGCCAGATGCTGAAACTTCCCAACCACAGATACAGCCATCTCTCATGATAGAAGAAGACTATGACACTGATTTCCTCCTCTTGAGTCCTTTGAAAGGAATAATTCCCGTCACAGTTGGAAAATCCAAAATCCTACGGCGCTTGGTCACCAAGGCTAGACAAAACAAGTGTCTGCAGCAGAAACAACAATTAATTAGACAAATGAGAATGCAGTTTCACAGAATAAAGCCTTGAATAGAATTCTCAAGTCTCAACAACAAATTCAACAGCAACTATCCAATCATTCAACAAAGACAACAGAATTGGGAAATCTCATCTCCACTATCAAGGAAAAGATAGAAAATCTACACCGACAACTATCCTACCTTGTCCAGTATTCGACTGAATGGTCTCCCAAGATGGCACAGATGAGTAAAGAGAAGCAATTCCTACAACACCAGCTAAAAGATCTTGAACAGCAATACAATCAACTGAGCAGATCGACTTTGGAAGAACAATTCCCATCCTACCTCCCAAGAATACCTGCAACAATACCCCCACTCTTAACTACACCAACCACAACCTACTCACCAGCCTTTGCCTTATGGAAGGATTCACCACAACACCAAAAACACTTTAAATCCCTAAACCAAGTACCTACCTTATCCCCAACAAAAACCATAACCTCTTCTTCTTTAACCCAACCAAAAAAACAAAAGGCCACAGAAATGCTAGACCCAACCATTGGAGCATCTTCCAAACAACAAGAAATCCTAACCTTTGACCATCCAAATCCAATTTCCTCTCTCAAAAACATCACATCCCAAGAACAGAAAACTCCTATATTCTCAACCATTGATGACTTAGATCTATTTGAATCTTTTGAACAACTCATGATGCACCCAAGGCCAAAAGTTGAAGAAGCAAAGGATTTCATGGATGACTATCCTGAATCCTCTACAAAAAAACTCCAATCATGTCAAATATTCAGACCATAGTCATCATATCAAGTTCCATTTAGATGACATACCCCCCTCAAAATGGCGGGAAAGATTCCACTCATTGTATTCTTGGTTGACAACTGACATGCAACAACATGAATGGAATGAAGTGTTGAAAAGATTTGTTGCAAGATTTGACAGAAGCCTCAGAGATTTTTGGAATTCTCTTGGAGAATACAGACAACTCCAGTTCCTTCAGTTTAAAAGTCCTGAAGAAGTTTTGCTTGTCCTCAGACGACATTTCATTGGAGAACCAGATCATGACATCATCACCGCTCGAACAGAATTCTTAAAAATGAAATGTTGCTCCATTGCACAAAAGGACCTTGAAAAACATTTTTCTAGAATGTGCAAAAGGTTTTATATCATCAATCAGATGGATGATATTAGCCTGAAACAAGCCTATATTAATTCTGTTCCTGAAGAACTATCTGATGAAACGATGAGGCAAATCAATTTATCAAACATCCCATAGGAGCAAATCACAATTGGACAGATATGGCAGATGATGCAACAAGCATTAGACAAATTGTGTAGCCAGATAAGATTTTGGATAAAGTATCAAAAGTAGGCAGCCACAATGATTTCTGCTTGCTCAGATAAGCACCTTCAAATCAAATGCAAGGAGAAATCGTGTCACTATGATTCCAAATGAAGAAACCATAGATCTAAAAACTTCAAAATTCCATCACACCTCAGGAAACATAGATATTCAAGGAAAAAGACATGGAAATTCATGAAGAGAAAGAATTCTGCCAATCCGACACCTAAGGGTGACAGATGTTTTACATGTGGAAGAAAAGGGCATTACTCCAGAAATTGTCCCAAGAAAATGAAGCAAAATCAGTTGATGATCTAGCTCAAAGACCACCTCCCTGAAGGAGAATTTTTAGACATCGAATCAATCTTTGACTTGGAAGACTCTCCCTCACCAAATTCAATTTTGTCTATTGCCCATTGGGACGATTTGGACAGTTCTGAAGAAGAAGACTCATCAAACTTAGAATTGAGATCCAAAGAGGAATTTCAAGTCTTTGAAATCTACCCATACTCCCCAAGACCATACCCGTTGATCATCACATCAATAACTCCCTCACCAGATTCTCATCCTATCCAAGTCATAGCTTTGATTGACACAGGAGCTGCATCCTCTATCTTGAATCCGAATATTCTTCCTGATCATTTTTGGGAACCATATTCCCAAGTGTTCAAAGCAGCAAATGGTGAAGATTTCCTAGAGTCAAAAATCAGCAAGCCAATCCAAATAAATCTTTTTCATGATTTCACATTAACTCATAAAATCCTTGGATCCACACTTCCTTAGAAGGATTTAGTAATTGGCTTTGATCTACTTCACAGAATTCCATTACTAACTTTTACCCCTGAAGGTCTCTAGCTCGGAAAACATACACTTGTCTGGAATTACTTGAACCCAGCCTTCCACCAGATTTCAGAATTACCCCTTGAAGCTATCCAACAGTTTAGGACAGAAATTGTCCAAACATCATGTGCTGAAAGTCATTCTGATTTCTTGAACAAATGCTCAAAGCCCTTATGGAAAAACCCTGATTTTTTCATAAAACTTCCTTTCTCCACAAACACATCAGTTCCACCCCAAAAGGCATCTCACCTGGGAATGTCCCCTGACCATTATCAACTAGCCACCCAAGAGTTATCTTCTCTCCTCAAGGAGGGACTGATTGAAACAACCACTTCAGATTGGGCTTCACAGGCTTTCTATGTCAACAAAAGAAGTGAACAATTCCGGGGAAAATTGAGACTTGTCATCAACTACTAAGACCTGAACAAATACCTCCTTGATCATAAGTTTCCTCTTCCAAAAATACCCATTCTTTTCTAGTATCTTGCAAAAGCAAAAATCTTTTAGAAATTTGATCTCAAAGCAGGATTCTGGCAACTTGGCATCCATCCTGAGGATCGCCATAAAATAGCCTTCTGTATCCCAAATTTCCAATACCAATGGACTGTCATGCCATTTGGATTAAAGGTAGCTCCTTCACTCTTTCAAAAGGCCATGACAAAAATTTTTGAATCATTATTACCAAGAGATTTGATTTACATTGATGATATTTTATGTTTTTCTGAAACAATTGATGAACACATTTCATTGTTGAAAGAATTTCATAAAATACTTTTGGATTTTGTATTATGATTTCAGAAAAGAAAATGCACCTGAATACAAATGAAATTGATTTTCTAGGCATTCACATCTCAAGAGTTTTCATTTGTTCCTCAACCTCACATTGCTGAAAAATTGGCTCAATTTCTAAATCAAATTCTTTCAAAAAATCAATTGCAGCAATTTTTAGGCATTGTAAATTATATTCATGAGTTTATTCCAAAAATAGCACCTCACAGATCCCTTATGTCAAGAAGACTAAGAAAAAATCCTCCTGAGTGGTCTAAAAGTCATACACAAACTGTAAAAAATTTGAAGAAAATTGCAGGTTTAGTCTCTCCTTTGCAGATTCCTTCTACAGGAAAGAAAATACTCCAAACATATGCTTCTGATCATTACTGGGATGCAGTTCTGCTACAAGACGATGACCAGGGAAGAAGAAGAATTTGCAGTTACCAAAGTGGTGAGTTCAAAGATTCAGAACAGCACTATCACAGCACTTTTAATGAAATTTTGGCAGTCAAAAGGGGAATTGAAAAATTCGAGTTCTTCCTTCTGGAACAAAAATTCAACATTGAATTGGATATGTCTTCGTTCCCTCAAATGCTAAAATTCAAACAAAAGGTTCTGCCCCATGGCCAACTCCTTAGATGGCAGAAGTGGTTCTCAAGGTATTCCTTCACGATAACACACATCAAAGGTAAAGATAATGTATCGACAGATTTTCTTAGCCGAAATACAAGAAAGAGGTAAAACCCTTTGCCAAATACACTATTCCCCACTCCATCCCTTGTATCTCAACCTTTGATTTATCT
>JAWZTD010037715.1:0-13102 GCA_035221335.1 Echites panduratus | reverse complement strand
AATTCAAGCCACAGGAATGACATGAAAATTAAGATGGAGTGATTGAAGAGTTGGAAGAAAGAGAGCTTTCGACGACTGAGAATTGAGAAAAAAGTGCGAAGGGTATGCAGAAATCGAGAGAGGTAGTAGATATAGGACCAGAAGAACACCCTGCCAGAAGGTCGAGTTCCCAGAGGAAAACAGAGGAGCCACTGAAAAGGCGTGGTCTTAGTGCGGCGCCAAAACCAACGGGTGTCACGGATCTCGGCCGCGGAGGAGAGAAAGATTCCCGCGAAGATAGTCACGGAAATGAGGGCCATGGAAAGTGAATGAAGCGCAGGGATGGGCCCCAAAGGGAGAGGCCGTCGGTTGCGACGGAAAAGGAGAATATTGAGAAGAAGGTGGAGGAAGACCGAAAACGCAACATAGGCGGCGATTGAGGTGAAGGCGAAGGACCATGTACAGCCCCACAACTGGGTATGGCTCCAACGGAACCCAACTATGGCCGGATGTTCAGATAGATAATATCTAAGATTCTGAACCAGAATCATCATCGATGAAAATCTACACGACCGCCGTCTTCCTCCTCTTTTATCGATTGATTTGATTCCTCTACCTCAACCAATAATAAGGGATAGGACCATAGAACTACAATAATTTTTGTCGTAGATTGAAAACATGATAAAAGGGAAATTGGAAAAGAATTCCTAATTCCCCTCTTTTACAATACAGGAAAATTTGTGGGATTTCAATATATGTTTCTGTTCCTTCCTATTTTGCACTGCTCTCTCTACCAAAGTGCGGAAAAAAAGAAAATCAAGTCTTTAATTTTTTTCATTTTCCATTTTTCCTCTTGTGAAAGGGAGCAGATTCCTTGGTATGGTGCAAAACGATAGGCTTGGGAGCGAGGCTTTATTTCGGCCGTTGAGCAGAGGTTTTAGAGCTTTAAAAATTACTGATGGCTGAATGGGCTTGACTCAAGATTTTATTGGACGGTGTGAGTTTGTGTTTGTTGAATCTGAGACCTCTCAACGGATAAGATAAATATATGATTAACTTTTTAAATATTTATATTTAAATATTTATATATATTACTCTCTTTTGTTTCAGAATTTAATATTTTATTTTAGTTTTATACAAATATAATTTTTTAGAGGGACAATAGAATTATTTTTAAATATAAAGATGTTGAGTTTGTAAATGTAGTAATTAAATAATTTCTAACACTTATAATTCATAAAAATTGTTTTATTTATAATTCATAAAAGAATTAAAAAGGGTATTTCTATCACAAATTAGTTAATTTAGTTATTTATATGAAAATTCTATTATACTTTTTTTATATAAATATATTTTTCAATATTTCATAGCTTTTCGGTTAAAATAAAATATTTAATTTAACTTAATACAAAAATTAGATTGTGTTTTAAATTTAATAGGATTATCAATTCTATCATTGTTATTCTTGTATTTAGTTCAAAATACAAGACTCAGTAAGATATGAACTAATTAATTAGATAAGTTGTTAGAGAATTTTTTAATTACATATAGAAAATGTTTTTTTAAAAGAAAACTTTAAATTTTAAATGAGATTAAATATGTAAATATTCAATTTCAAATTAAAAAATAAAATAAAATCATAAAGGATAAAACCAAGCAAAATAAGGAATATTCTTTTTCTTAAATGCATGATTAGGTATGTCAGGTAGTGTACAATCACCAACGTTAGAATCTTGTTTCAAAATATAATATTCTCACGGAAAAATCTATGGAGTTGTCATTTATTTAATAAGATTACTATTCCTTTTTTTTTTTCCCCTTCTATTAATGGGTTTATTCATTTTTATTTTCTAATGTAAAGTTGTTCAAAAATATAAATCAGTTTAACATTAAATATTTATGTCGTGGAATTATTTTATGAAACTGGATATCCATTTTCTACTGTTATCCCTAATATTCTTTTTCAATCCCAATCTTTCAGGACTAATTATATTTTGTATTCTTTAACACTCATTGGATCCAAATTGAATTTTTATATTTTTAAATTTGTATTCAAAATTTAATATTGTAATTCTTAAAAGAGAAAATAATGATTTATGTATATAAACTATCTACTACCCACTCATAATATCCATCAACTTTATTTTTATCTATTTATATATATAATAAATGTAAGTGTATTTATTTCTATCCTGCCACTACGTCCACTGCAAAATCAAGTCAAGTTACTTTTTTGACTTAAGAGACATGTGATTATTATTTAATGGCAAAATAGTCATTATAAATCTATTATGATTAGAAAATAACAATAAAATTTTTAGAAATTTCTATTGCGAATTCTAAGTGATGATTTTTTTTTTTTTAGTGTAAACAAACTTAAAATGACTATCTTATCCTTGAACAATGGATTCCATTGTGAGTTGTCGTATCGAGTAAAAATAAATACACTTAAATTCATTATGTATATAAATAAATAAAAATAAAGTTTATAAATATTATAAGTGAATCATAAATAGTTTATTTACATAAATCACTATTTTCTCATTCTTAAAATAATATATATATTTTTAAATATAAATTCTCGTTAACAATCACCTGCACCTTACATAATGGAGATCTTAGGTTAGACTCAATGACTTAAAAACGTTTGCGAAAAAAAAAAAAACTTAATTTTAAAGTTTATTGTACAATTGCCTACAAGTCTTTTTATTAATTATGTTAATGAGAATGAATATCAATAAACCAATGTCAAATTCATTCCACGACTTTTTATCAAATCAATATGCTTTTTTTTTTTTTTTTTTTTGGTACGATATCAATAACATAATGAAATTTATTTTGGTGCATCTTTTGATGTCCCAAGAATTGATGAAGGGAGGGCACCAGCTCCATATCATGGAAAAGGAAAGTACGAAAAGGAAAAACACCAACCCTTTATATTGTTTGGTGGTTATTAGTTTTGTTCCTGGGAATCATCATAACCAAACCACATCCCAAATGCCAAAATTATTTTTCACCCAGGAAATTTCCTGCGCTCGCCTCAATAATAGTAATGAGTTTTCAAATTGTTTTTCTTTTGAACAAAATTAATTAATTAATCTGTTTATTTTTGTCTTGCTCATTGATATCAATAATGAAACTTCAATTTTAGCTAAATATAAAATGAAAGAGGATATCTAATCATTTTTTTAAAAAATATTATTTAGTTATTTGTATTTATTTATAAGAGATATTTGACAATACTTTTATGCATGCACTTCGTTTGTTTTGTTTGGAGTTGAATCCATCTTTCAAGAACCTACATTTATGTAAGCTAATTCATCAATATTAAAGTTTGTAAAAAGATAAGTCGTTGAAGAGAAAAATCCGTTTTATCTATTTTAGTTAAGTTGTTTGTTAATTCATTCATTTGACAATGTACCTAAGCCTTTTAATCTCTAAATTGCCTTTTAGACCCCCCCAAAAAAAAAGGGAGTTTTATGCATTGCATTTCTGTTAATATTTATTTTTCAAAAAATTGCATAGCAATTTAGCAAACAATGATGGTAAATAAACAAAATATATACAATATGTATTTTACTTAAACAATGTTCCACAATATTGATAATTATCAATAGATTATTATTTTTAAAATTGTATCATCTATTTAATATTACTTTATATATGTTAAAAAAAGAATTATAATGATAAAAAGATTTTTTTATACCTAATCTAATCTAATTAATTATTATTATTATTATTATTATTAAATTGTGATTAATTTGAGTCATCTTTTTTTGGTGGTGTCGAAAAAGGATGGCAGGATAGAGGAACTGATTATCATGTATGTCGCCATTGAGAAATAAAGCACGACGGGATTGACCAACCTGAAAAGCAACTTGTGATGTTCGATTGATTGATTTGACAATATCCATGCCTATCTTTTTTTTTTTTTTTTTAATATTTTCTTTTACAAATTAATTTAAGGATAAATGAAACAAAGACTCAAGAAAACCGAACGGGTAAAACGTTTACTGCATTTAAAATTTTTTCTTTTTTTTGATAAAAAATTAAATAAATACATAATAATATTAGAAAAAATTTACTCTAAAAAATTTTAAAAATTTTTAACTTATTAATTCTCGATCGTTATTTATGGACGTTCATATGATACAACTCAATAGAATATTAATGAGATTTAAATTCGAGATATATAATGTGTTTATTCATCACTCCAATTATTAGGATGTTGCAAATGATAAAGCATTCAACTTTTCACTCAAAATATAAATTGACCTATCATAATTTTAAAATTAAGTTCACATATTTATTCTTTGTCATTAAGTCATTAACATTTATACGAAAAAGAACGAAATTACTTTATTATGAATGAAAAAAAACTTATTCAAATTATAAAATAATTTTGATGAGAGTCATGAATTAATGATTTGATCTTAATTTTTATAATTTAATTGTTGACTTTTTGGTTAGTTGTAGAAATAAATTAAGATAACATATAAAACATATTAAATTTTTAAATGTAGGAAATTTATTTAGAAAAAAAATTAAATAAAATGAAAAAACAAATAATGTATACATGCAAAATACCTATAAAATATGAATTGTCTATGGAATTTGGATATCAATGCATGAAATAGTGATTTTTTTATTTTTTATTTTTAAAAATTATTTTGGATTGATTCATACATGCACGTACTTTGATTGTATTGCTAGTTGCTACAAATTCATTAATATTAGAATTTACATTAAGATCGAGTTAAATCCACGATCTGTGCTATGTAACTTTCATCTTCAAATCACTAGATTACATTCTTAGACGTGCATAAAACAGTGACATGAGAATTTTTTATTTTAAAATAAGGATTATATTTTCTTTATGTACCAATTCAGCCTAAACCATTCGTTTAACCAAAAGTAATGTTTGGTTCTAATTGAAGGAAAAGTGAAAAAAATAAAATAAATTTTAAAAAATGATATCACATTAGCTAAATTATTAACTGTTACTTGAGTGGTGGCTTGTAATATAATAATAAAAAAAAGTTGGATGGTTTTTCACTCGTTTTTATTTATTTGATTTGTGGTTATTGAATAAGTTGGTTCTTAATCAATTAGGTTACACAATATTTCACACAAACCACCCAACCACAAAGATAATCTAAAAAATTTGTATGAATAGAATATATGATAAAAGGTCAATTAGACTTGTGATCTAATAGATAGTGGTAACATTCATTAGTATCCAATTATCTAAAGATGTATTATTATCTGATTCATAATGGATGTATGGATATTGATGGTATTTAAACTTGTAAGATTTGATCTTCATATATGTATTACTTCATCAACTGAGATATTCCCAAAAGTTTGATATATTTATATAGAGAATCATGCCAAATAAAAACGTGACCTTGAAATATTTTGTTGATTTCATTACTCAAATTCATAATTCCTAGTTATATACAAAACCATGTTATTACTTTGAACGACTCAGCTAGGCTTAAATCTTATCATTCAAACTTATACATTAAATTTTAAAATATAATTAAAATTTCCTCATACTTTGTAATCAATGAACCAAACTTTTGAATATTTTTTAGCCTAAGCAAAAAACGGTAGTCATTTGAAATTTTCTGTGTCAAACATTAAAAACAGCCTATTATGTGGTCAATTAGTCATTTGGAGGAAAATTTTATTTAATTCCATCCTTGTCATTTCCTGCATAAGTCTCACATAGCATGCCAGAAAGTATGACTCTTATTCAAGATAAAGTATAAAAATTCTTTCGTTAAAAATAAAATAAGCAAAAGGCGATTGAGTTATATCGTAACATTTTTTTATTTTATTTTTATAATTCTTTCATATTTATTTATAAGTCATTTATAATGATTTTATCAAATATAAAAGTAACTTTTTTCCTTAAAAAATGTCCCAAAAGAGAATTAAGAATGAAATAGTATGCATATTTTTTAATTATTTATTTTATTAAAAAACATTACACAAAATATATACCAGATTCAAAACTACTAATTATATATTAACCAGACATACACGTGAATACACCTCATAATATGTTCCTACCAGTAAATATATATGACAAATAAAACGAGAACAGATTAAACCAAATCCCCAACCATATGAACTACTTCATGAGAAACTGCGGCAAACATATCCCTTAGAAATGCCAAGGCGAACTTCCATACCATGATGCAAGTCTGCTGGACAGAAGATCTCCGATTCCCTTGGATCTGCAAGATTCAATTAATGGAAGAAAAGTTAGCCGAGATAACATCAGTTTATCGAGTACCGGGAACTTAATAAAAGGACATATTAGGGATAAACAGGAATTAGGAATTCATGATGGTTCAGAAGAAGACTATAAAGGACAATCTTCTCAGCTCACTGAAATTTTAGCAAGCAAAAAACTCCCTCAAGAATTTTCAACTAATCCTATGTTGGACCCGAAGTAACATACATATTTGCATTCAAGCATGGACTTGGACATTCGTTTACAAAATAACAAAGCATAGAAGGTCAAGTGATGTGACCGTGTGAAAGTTGATACACAAAAGGTTAAACTAAATAAAAAAGGCAAAGTTCATCAAAAGCTAATATCAAAATGAAAGAAGCTTTCTCCCAGGATACAGTAACATCAAACCGATTAAATGTTTTAAGAAATGGTAGATATGGATTTTGATGAAAATGGTGAATCGTAAAACACAAGAACTTAATATTCTAGTAAGTACTCTTAAAACTGTAACGAAGTAAACATTTTATACCATTTAGATAATGTTCAAAACCAAAGTTCTCCAAAGAACGTATCACAGCCTCCAACCCCAAAAATGAAGATGATATTGCTCCAAGTGGCCTTTGAAATCTCCTAAAATATCATATCAGAGATATAAGAATGAACAGATACATGAAAAAAGACCGTCTGGTAGTCAAAACAACATAATATATATGCACCAGCGATAAATTCCCCACACACAAAAGGAAAAGAAAAAAGATGATACCCAAAGAATAAGAGCAAAACATCATTAGGTAATTGTTGATGCATTAACTTCCCCTCAAAAATATGATCTGATCTCACATTTTCTATCAAATTTCAGCTAGATTAATAAGTAGCAGAAGAAACCATCTATGCAGTTTTCCTTTAATACATTATGTCGGAAGGCAAATCAAAATAAACATGTGAGAGAGGGTAAGCATATTCAACTATAACAGCCGATTTCATGCATAATTTAACCAAAGATAGATACTCCTGCCATCTATGAATAAACTATATCATGGTAGTTATACATAGTCTTGTTTGTCTGAAATTCCACAAATGCAGTTTCAGAATTTAATATCAATCTCATAACCCCGCAAAAATGTTGATTTCTCGCAACAACAAAAAGAAATAAGCAACCAAATTTGTGACGAATAATCAATAATGCCATGTACACAAACTGATGATATGGCTAGCTGATGTAAATTATGGGCCAAAAGAGACGGAGAAAGAAAGGAAAGAAAGAGCAGATTCTAGATTTCAAATAACCAAAAGCATGCAACAGATCATATGATCATGTATTACCTGTAACTAGGCATCCCCATGGTTTATGCGTTAACCCTGTAGTAACCCATCAGATACGGGTTCTGAAGTTGGTCTCAACCTCCAATTTATTGTTCCTCACAATATCAGGTATGAATAAACTATATCATAGTAGAACCTAATAAACTTATCCAGCATAGACATTGTAGTTTCAGATCTCAAAAAAATTAACGTGTCACACTCCAACCAAACAATACATGGGATACCTAAAACAAGAAGGAAAATTATTTCACTGCTAGTTTTTAAAACGTTTAAGATAGTTTTTCCACTAATTGCACCATTATGGGGCCACTATTTAAAACACTATTTCTTCCGAACAAAACCTTATCAATCAAATTAATACGGATGCATTTCATCCTAAGCTATCCAGGATAACAAATTATTAATAGAAAAAAAGGGATTAAAAAAAAAAACAGTTTAAGAGGAAAAACCTAATTTGAAAGAAAATCCATATTACAAAAACGCACAGTAAAAATAAAAGATCAAATTCCAGGATTATATAGTGAAAGAGTCGAGGGCTAACGGAACACATACTTCTGAAGAATTTCACGATCAAATTCCATCTTCAAAGGGAATGCCGTGCCATAACTGGACGCCAGAATATTTCTCTTCTCTGCCTCCCGCCTCAATTTCGCCTATCAACAGATATAAACCAACAAAACCCACATAAAAATTACGAAATCAGCTAAAAGTAAATTTTTTTAAAAAAAATTTTTTTTGACAAAAAGGTTCGAGAGAGCGAGAGCGAAGAGAAGAATACAGAATGACAGGCAGATTCGAGTGGGTGAGATTCAAAGATTTCCCCTTTCACGCTCTGAAGCCCGAACCGGAGAGGATCGAATTTGGGCTCTCCGATTTCCTGCGCAACCGACTTCTGTTCTTCCATGACTCCCGATTTTTCTCTTGCTTTATCTTCCTTTCTTCTCTTTTTTGTTTTTTCCCCTTTGCACACCGTTTTTCTCTGGCTTTCTCTTACTTTCCCTCTCTCTTTTCCCCTTTGCACGCCGTCAGAGAAGGATTACAGCGATAAAAATCTTTGCGGACAAGCAAACAAGACGGCAAGCTGAAACGGGGTTGTAGGTCGAGGCAAAAAGCCCATTATATGAACTATAGATTTTAATTTTTGGTATGCTTTCTTTGTGGGTTAAAGCCCAAATTAAACTCAACATCTATGCATATTTTCAAAGACTAATTAAACTCAATAAGATGTATTTTGAATAAAAACTATAATTATAATATCTATTTATACAGTTTTGCTAAGAAGTATATGGATATATACATTAGCAAATGGCATTTAACGAAATCTTAATTTTAAACTTAATAAAATTAAAACATTAATAAAAAAATTATTCAGTTTTCATCAAATTTATGTTAAAATTTCAATAAATGCATCCGTTAGTATGTGTATCGATACATTCACTAACAAAACTCTTTATTTATATATTTAAAAGGTTGCTAAACTTAATAATTTAAATTGAATCATATTATAATGGCATTATATTATTCTATCAATAAAAAATAGATATATTTTATACAGTATCGACTAATATATTATCTTTACACAATTTATTAAAATAGAAAACATATAAAATGAAAGTAACACTTGTTTTATTTTAATAATGAAAGTCTCGATTTTTTTTTATTTTTTTTTTTGAAGTCAACATCAACTCTTTACAAATGAAGTCAGAAAGATTTTTAAGATCCAAACATCTCAAAATGAAAATGTCAATACAAAGAAAATTAATATGATTGACATTAAGAGTTCACCTCTCATTCATGTAAAATATTACAGGTTTGTGAAAGAAAACAAGACCTGAAGGCAAAGCAAGGAAAAGGATATTTATAGACTATAGTTCATGAAGAGTTAGTAGATGGGAAAGTTTGGGACCAAATTCTACCATTCTACTTTTGGATTTTTTTTTTTACCAAATCTGCAGTTCCACTTACCACAAAATCATATTGGGATAATCAACCGTGTAGAATTCATGATCGCCTAATGAACTCTTTAGTCAAAACTATCAAATTTGGATGCAAAACTAGGGGGGAAAAGGACACTTCGAAACATATGCACAGGAAAGTGCCTTGAAAAATTGAAGTGTATATCTGCTCAAAGAATTGAAGCAGGAAAGTAGTTTGCTAACACTGAGAGCATCTCACATTGCAAACAAGAATGATAACGATTTGGAATCTCATGTCACATAGTAGTTATGTTCACATCAATGTCACAGCTCAAGTCAACTGATCTCATTCAACAGACGTCAACTTCTAGAAGTCCAAAGAGATTTCACTATTAATGGCACATAATGAAACAAACAGAATGAACGCCAAAAAGAATAATCAATGAAGCTAGATAAACATGACAGAAAGAACCATAGAGATTTTTTTTCTTTTTTTTTTTTATGTGCTGAATAGAAAATGCTGACAGATTTCTTCTGCTGCCATATGAAACTTATTTCCATCAGAGACAATTAGGCATTTGCCTTCTATTGAGAAGGGAACTATTTTCAGAAAAAAGACAGATACTGAGGAAAAAGTTGTGAAATCTCAAAGCAAGTAAAGATGTGGCAACTTACATTAGAACGATTATGCAGTCTTTCAACACCTGGAACAACATGGATCATCCTTACATCATTATCAGGAATCGTTTGAAGTGTATATTATTTGATCAGAAGAGACAGAATCATCCACCTCTATAGTCTCCTCAAAGACAGTCTTGCACAAAGGACAAGTTGAAATTTTTCCATTGGAATTCTGTGACTAGAAGAATTTGAGATAACATTTGAATTAGTTTTGGAGACAAGACTACTAAGAGTAATCCTGGAGGAATCCCTCACATTTGTCAAATACATGAGACATTTCTTTACTCATTTATCCACAGGGTTTAGATATCAGAAAATTTTATCGGTATATTACCAGGGGCAGTACTTAACGCACCAATATTATAATCAAATCAAGGCCTCATAATGAAGATTTTTATTTCTTATAGATTTACATATATATGAGTTGGTTGCTTGGTTGAAAAGTTATGACAGCATAATATGATGACGGGGTTCTAAATTACTGTAATATAAGGCATGCAGATAGAGAAAGTGCCTATTTATCATGCATCTCATATTACAAAACAAAAGCTAATTAAAATTCGGAAAGTATTATAAATCTTCTGTAATGAAGTCTAGCATCCCATTCTGTCTTTCCAATATATTTTATCACAAAGTTAACAATAGTTTCCTATGAAAAGACGGTTGTGCAACAGAAGACTATAAAAAGAAAGTCAATACTAGAAATGAAAATATAAGTGCAGAAATTATACCATATGATCTGCCCAACTTCTGATGCATGGACAACAAAATCGGTCACCGCATGGCAGCACTCCCCTACTGGAACTAATATCTGTCCAGCATATAACACAAGACAACTCGCTGATACAGGCAACTTGGCAGAACCTTCATTGTCATTCACATTCATATCAACATCTCTGACATGAGAAGGTGTGAAATCCTTTAGATGTTGACTCTTTTCTCCACAACCAAGAACATCATGATCATCCACATTCACATTTTCCATGAAATCACTTTTGAGCTTCTGTTCCAGTTGACTTTTTATCTCCACAGGCAGAGCCGTACAAGCTGCCACGCCCCTCAATATCTGAATGATCAGGCAAATATGTACAGGTATCATGCTTCTGAGAATCAGACTCTCAGTTGTTTTCTTGCTCGGAATCTGAACTTAACTCCAAAATCTGCCTCATCTTTATCACTAGTCTATGCTTGCGGCCTTTGCAAATGGATTGAACTGGAGCAGAGTTTCTTTTCTTCTGCAACATTCTCGCAAGAATAGGATAATATGATCTCTGAGGTTACACCAGCAATAAGAAACAGTGAACACACAACAAACGAGTGAGTTTCTTATGAATAAATTTCTTTAACCAAATACAGCTTGCAGGGATGCAAAGATAAAGAGTCCAAAACTCCAGTGACAAAAACTGTACAAAAATGATGATTGAAAAAGAACACAAAAAAAGAAGTATTAAGGCATTTAGCATTTAGTATTCTAAGATACTTTAACTTACAAAATATATTCATTAGTCAGAAAAAAAAAAAAAAGAGGACTATTAATTACTTGAAAGCTGACACCATTTCAAAAGTTAAGCTAGCAGTCAAACACAAGCTACTTTCCCTAACATGATATCAGGTGCATATAAGCAAGAACTGAAGTGGCCTCCTTTAATCAAGTCAAGAATGAAGACCATGCAAGTTCAACGAATGAAGATTATGCAAGTCCAAAAAGACATTGCAAAAGAACGAAAAGACTATTGGTCTAAAACATACCACGTGGAAATTGAGGTTTCAAAGGAAGATAAAGAGAAAAGCAATTCCAACACATGACCAGGGAAGGAGAGGGGAAATGGTTGTCACTCCCACCATGGAAATGGCAGAATATTGATTTCCTCTTCCTAGATAGGGCTAAAGAGAACAAATATAAAATGACAGCAGATCAATATTACCTCCTGGCTCAGAGATTCAGGTGAAAGAGGCTCCTCAACCCACGCTGGAAGCCATCTTCCTTTCTTAAATCAGCCCTCAACCCACTGATGATTAACAATGGCGATATTGAGCCTTTTTGCGAGCTCGTATTTCCTACCTTCATGTTTCCTGCACACCTAGCAGATCAAATCGAAGGCAAAAAATCAATAGCAGAAAAGGCAAATACGGACTATCGTTCAGATAAAAAGTCTGTACATATGACTTCAGAGGATTCAAACATACCAAATGGGTGATCGATTCGTTCATTTTACGTACATAATTAGCGCCAGCCTCAGATATTAGTTTTATGAGATTGAATCGATCAACACCTACATAACCAGTCACTGTGGCTACCACTGATTCCATGGCTTCAATTGGCAAGTCTACTGAAATTGAATATCGAAGAGATAATTCTTAGTGCAAAGAAAACATAAGATTGCTAGGAAGAAAACTAAAAATACTCTAATCCGAAATTCGATCTATATGGATATAAATTGGAGAACTCGAAATGGAACCCCAAGTTCTTGTTGTATAAATGTTAGTGACTTATCAATGAGAAATCAAATTAATACTGCATTAAGTTTACAATGAGAAACGGTTAGCTTCTCATTCCCTTTCACAAACCAAACAAAGTCTGATGTGTCTGTGCATTAATTAATTTCAATCTACCTAAGGAAAAAAAAGATGGGCTTAAGTTTACAATGAGTAAAAGTAGACAAAACTTATCCACAATCCATAGTTTTTTACCTTTTGTTTTAAGTTTGACCCCTCCGTTTCAGCTACCAACAAATAAATAAAAACGATTTATACATTGTGGAAAAGGAAAAAGAAAAAGAAAAAGAAAAACCAGGACGGACCTCTCAAAGATCTTTGTCCCGGATCAATTCCAAATTGCCTGCCTCTTTCGCATTGGCAATAAATTGGTTATGGCTCCGATCTTCAATTTTTGCATTCTTCTTCTTCTTGCGGAGATACATCTTCACGTAGAAATTCAAGAAGAACAGAAGAATGG
>JAWZTD010037704.1:0-13111 GCA_035221335.1 Echites panduratus | reverse complement strand
ATCATCACGGGTCATGTCCAATACATCGTTCTCTAACATGTATTTATGTTTTTACTTGAATATCCCATATTCATGATGAGTAAAACGTGATCATCAGTAAGATTACATACTATTCTTAATTTATTATTGTTCCAATTATAATAATTGAATAGAGACTATTTAGAATAATACATCTATTGCCAAGAGGGTTTTACTGTTAAGTCACATACTTAATGACCAAAAGACAGATGGTATTATTCATGAAAACATTATGTATAATAAAATTAATCTCATAAATACATTTCAAGCAAAAAAATGTAAATTATGTCATTGTACTAGTACATAACACTATCATATTACAGGTGTGAACAGCAGGAATAAAGAGGTATGTCATCTTGGTAGTGCACAACAGTGAAAAGCAGCAGACTAGGATTGTCAAAACATAGGTTCTGCCAAAGCAAAGTGTGTTAGATCATCTTAATATGGCAAGATGGATAATAGTGATGTCCATACGTTTATTATGGTTAGACTTAACTAGATCATCAAAATGGTTTTGGACCTAGGGAAACATATGGGATTTATTTGCTGAGACATGATATGTCAATTACATATCATATTAAAAGTTTTGGTTGAGTTGTGGGTGTTAAGCTAAAGATTTATCATAATTAAGTAGAAAGGGTAATATGATCCACTAATTTTTCAAATATTGAAATTTTATTTTAAATTAGTGGGAGACATAATTCAATCTCACTTCTTTGCATAATTTTGTATGTAGATAATGGCCTCAAATGCTAATACATCTATGTCATTGCGATCTATACTTGAAAAAGGAAAAACTAAGTGGGACTAACTTCCTTGATTGGTCTAAAAATTTGAGAATCGTTCTCAAACAAGGTAGGAAGCTCTATGTCCTGGAAACTCCTATCCCTGATGCTCCTGCTAATAATGCCCCCATATTAGATAATGATGCTTATAGTAAGCATGTTAATGACTCTATGGATGTGACATGCCTCATGCTTGCCGCCATGAACTCGGAGCTTTAGAAGCAATTTGAGTCTATGGAAGCATATGACATGATTGTGCATCTCAAGGAAATGTTTCAAGAGCAAGCACATCAAGAGAGGTTTGCAGTCACCAAGGCGTTAAGTGATTGCAAGATGGTTTCTGGCACTTCTGTTAGTGCACATGTCCTTAATATGAAGGGCGATTTCAACCTTCTTGAAAAGCTTGGTGCTCCAGTCAACCAAGAGTTGGTAACTGATATGATCTTAGGATCATTACCTGAAGAATATGATCAGTTAGTCATGAACTTTAACATGCACAACATGGAGAAATCCACCATTGAATTGCATGGGATGTTGAAGACGGCTGATTAAAACATTAAGAAGGCTATGCCTAATGGTTTGATGGTGCAAAAGGGACAAGGAAAGCAGAACAAGATTAAAGGAAAACCAATGGCAAAGAAGGAAAAGGGCAAGGATCAGTCTAAGCCCAAGGCCAAGGGTAATAAGCCATCAAAACAGCCTAAGGAGGTAGATTGCTTTCACTGCCATAAACCTGGTCATTGGAAGAGAAATTGCAAGCTCTATCTGGATGAACTTAAAAAGATGAAGAGCAGTGAGACTGCTGCTTTAAGTATTTTTGTTATTGAAATTAATTTTTTTACTTCTGCTTCATGGGTATTGGATACCGGTTCTGCATCTCACATCTGTATGAATGTGCATGGATTACACAGTAGTAGATCTTTGGCAAAAGGAGAAGTGGACCTATGCGTTAGCAATGGAGCAAAAATTGCTACTTTAGTTGTAGGAACGTATGAATTACTTTTGCCTACTACGCTTGTTTTTAATTTGGACAATTGTTATTTCGTTCCTGCTATAAGTAGGAACATTATTCAGTTTCTTGTTTGGACATCGTGGGTTCTGAATTTATTATTAAGAATACTATTCGTTCCATTTATAAAGAAGGTATTTTCTATGGAGATGCCTTTTTATCTAATGGATTGTATCTCCTCAAGTTTGATGAATCAAACAACAAGCCCATTTACAACATTCATACAAAAAAATTTAAATCTAATGATTTAAATCAAACCCACGTTTGGTATTGTCGCTTGGGACACATAAACTAGAATTGCATGTCCAAGCTCAATTATGATGGGCTATTGAATTCTTTTGATTTAGAAGCATGTGAAACATGCGAGTCTTGTTTATTGGGAAAAATGACTAAAGCTCCTTTCACTAGCCAAAGTGAGAGGGCTACTGATTCATTTGGGCCTAAAACATACTGATGTATGTGGACCATTAAATGCACTTGCTAGAGGAGATTATCAGTACTTCATTACTTTCACTAATGATTTCACTAGATATAGCTATGTCTATCTAGTGAAGCATAAATCGGAATCTATTGATAGATTCAAACAATTTCAAAATGAAGTACTAGACCAACTTGAGAAAAGTATTAAAATGCTTCAATCAGATTGAAGTGGTGAATACTTAAGCCTACAGTTCGGTGAACATCTTAAATCTTGTGGGATAATCTCACAATTAACTCCACCGGGAACACTAGAATGGAATGGTGTATCCGAAATTAGAAATCTAACTTTATCGGATATGGTTCGATCAATGATGAGTCAAGCTGATCTTCCTATCTCCTTTTGGGGGCATGCCTTAGAAACTGCTACGTTCTTGCTTAGCTGAGTTCCATCGAAAGCGGTTCAAAAGACACATATGAGTTATGGACTGGGAAACGGCCTAGTTTGTCTTTTCTTAAGAATTGGGGTTGTGAAGCTTATGTGTAGTGTTTATTATCTAATAAATTAGCACCCAAATAAGATAAATGTCTATTTGTGAGGTATCCAAAGGAAACTAAACGATACTATTTCTGCCTCCCATCAAAGAACAAAGTGTTTGTTACTCGTAATGAAGTCCTTCTAGAGAGGGAATTTGTTTTGAAGAGGACAAGTGGAGCAAGATACATTGGAATAAATTCGAGAGGCACAAATAGCTGTTGAACCTACAATTAAATCTCAACCTGACTCTCAAGTTAGTCTACTCGAACAGTGCAAGGCCCACGAAGGTGTGGTAGGGAACATCGGGAACTCGTGAGATATGGATTTTTTGTAATTGATAATCATATTGTGGAACTCATTGAGCTCACTTCCTTCCAAGAGGCTACTAGTCCTGACTGCGAGAAATGGCTCGAAGCAAAGTGCAATCCATGTATGACAACCAAGTATGGATCTTGGTTGACCTACCTGATTGTTCAAAAACCATTGGTTGTAAATGGGTTTTCAAGAAAAAAACCGACATGGACGGCAATGTACATACCTATGAATCACGACTTGTTGCTAAAGGCTTTAAACAAACTCATGGTATAGACTATGATGAAACCTTTCCACCAGTTGTGATGCTTAAATCAATTAGAATTTTTCTTGCATATTATGACTATGAGATATGGCAAATGGATGTCAAAACAGCGTTTCTTAATGGAAACTTACTCGAAGATGTGTACATGACTGTAGATCCATAGAATTCTAATGAGGTATGTAAGCTGAAAAGATCCATTTATGAACTGAAGCAAGCTTCTCATAGATGGAATCATTTAGATTCATCAAAAATGAAGATGAGCCTTTTGTCTATAAGAAAACTAGTGGTAGCTCAATAGTTTTTGTAGTGCTTTATGTTGGTGACATCTTGCTCATTGGAAACGATATCTCTACCTTGCAGAGTGTCAAGTCCTAGATAGGGAAGTGTTTCTCAATGAAAGACTTGGGTGAAGCAGTCTATATCACTTGGGTGAAGCAGTCTATATCCTAGGCATAAGGTTCTATATATATAGATCGAGAAAGCTAATTAGCCTAAGTGAGAGTACATATATTGAGAAGGTACTGAAAAGGTTCAGTATGCAGGATTCTAAAAGATTGTTCTTGCCAATGTCTCATGGCATTAAGCTTAGCAAATCTCAAAGTCCTACCACCAAGAATGAGCAAGATTCCATATGCTTCTGCTATTGGATCTATCATGTATGCCATGTTATGTACTAGCCTAGGTTTTCATATGCATTAAGCATGAAAAGCAGATTCCAGTCAGACCCTGGTTAGGCTCACTTTACAGCAGTTAAAGAACATTCTTAAGTACTTATGAAAAACTAAAGATGTGTTATTAATATATGGAGGACAAGAAGAAGAAGTAGTTGTAAATGGTTAGACTGGTGCTAGTTTCCAATCCGACATGGATGACTTTAGATCGCAACTAGGATTTGTATTTTGTTTGAAAGGAGGTGTTGTAAGTTGGAAAAGTTCAAAGCAAGTCACTGTTGCCTATTCTACTATAGAGGCTGAGTACTTGGCAGTTTCAAATGCAGCAAAAGAGGCTATTTAGATCAAGAAGTTTATTGCTGGACTAGGTGTGATACCTATCATTGTGAATCTAGTGGATTTATATTCTGATAGCATATGCAAGATTCCTACAAATGATAACATTGCAAATCCATTGACTAAACCACTTCCTCATTCGAAACAAGAAAGTCATACTAGATCAATGGGTTTGAGATTTAGGTCTGATTGTGCCTAGTCCAAGTGGGAGTTTGATAGTATTGTGTACTAGGACAATGACATAAATCCGTATTTATACATTTTGATGTTATATTTATGAGATTAATTTTCTTATATCTATTAATTCCATGAATAATGTTATTTGCTTTTGGTCATTAAGAATGTGACTTAATAGTAAAACCATCTTGGAAATAGATATATTATTGTAAATAGTCCCTATTCGGTTATTATTGTTGAAATAATAATAAATTAAGAATAGTATGTAATATGACTAATGTTCATGTTTTACTGATCATGAATATGAGATATTTAAGTTAGAGCATATATACATGTCAGAGAACGATGTATTGGACATGACCCATAATGAGAATTACAACATGGATTATGTCATAAGTACTTCTCATCTTTATAGTCCTATTTGAGTCCCTCGACCGGATTTCATCATGGATTTCCATGCAAGGAATTCTATGTCTTGGCCTAGTCTAACGTTATCTTTAACCAGACGACTATATAGGCTTTAGTTGGACATAGTATGAATCATAAAGAGAAATGTGAAGGAAAAAAAGATGGGATTTGTCCTACTCATTTTGAGTGAAATATCCTGGGTCCTCTTGATGATTTAACCTGTGAAATGCATGGTCGTCCTCGAATGAACTAATAAAGAGTTATTAGTATAATTTGTTTAGACAATTTAATCAAGGATCAAGAAACGAATGATTAAGCTGTATAAGGATGACTTAATTCATGTCTTATGCTTAATTTGGATATTGTGTGACAAAAGGAGTAAATATTGGATTTTAAAATAGGTTAAAATGAACCTATGATTTTACTTAGATTGGGTAGTCAAAATATCTTGTTTGAGGCCACTAATGACTTGTGGGGGCTTGATGTGATCCTAGGAACGACCCAAGCTTTGATTGAAGATTTTTCATGCTATCAAATGAAAGGGTAACTTGAAGACAACATTCATGGGAGAATTAAGGACCTACAAGTTCTATAAACTCAAGTTTGAAGAAGAAAGAAGATAACCTTGTATAACAAACTTGAAGTTGAAGACCATGTGAGAGAAACCCTAACACTTCATGAGATTATGTGAACAAAGAGGGTTGTTTGTCACACTTTTGGGAGCTTAAAATGGGCCTTAATTCATGCCAAAACATTCAAAGAAAAGATTGTTTAAAATGGCATCAAGTTGGCTAAAACACTGTCAGGCACCGGGAAGCACCTGTCCGGTGCCAGGTTGATTGGAGGGACAATTTCGCTGGAAAACAGAAGCATTCTTTGTCTAGTGCCAGATTGCTACAGTGATTTTTTAACAGCGAATTTCATTCTTTTCCTTTCCTTTTCAGCATGCATTTTCTTTATAGTCTAGGGCCTTTTGTGCAATATTTTTCCAGCTTTGTTTAGTTAGTTTTTGGCTTATTAAAAGCCATTCTTCCTTGTATAAAAGCCTTAATTTTTACAATCAACTTTAAAATGAATCAAATTGAGAGAAAGAAACAAATGTTTCTTCCTTGCTCTTGGAGAAAAAAAAAAAATCTTTGTCTTGAATTGTGAGATTCTTTCAAAAACTCTTCTAGGGTTCTTACAGAATTACACTACTTCTATCAATTACTTGGATTAGTTTATTGATTAGTCTTCCAAAACAGGAGGATGGTTGATGAGAGTTCATGCCATAGGACATTCTAACTAATCTTAACTAAACCTAGGTGAAATCCTGTCTTCGGTGCTATTTCGACCTACCTGCCAAAAAGGGTCTTGAAAGGAATCACATCATAAATTGGTATAAAAGTTTTGGGTTCTTCATCTAGGTTTGACTATCTTTATTTGCTTTTTTGTTTGTTTGTGCCATGATCATAATTTTTCTTCTTTGAAAACGTATGATCATACGTTTGTTTGTTCATTTTACATCTATCCTACTAATTTCTTGTGATCAATTTGTTGTGGGAATCAAGTCTGAGGCAGAAAACAATTGCTAATTCTTTGTGTTGAGTATTTGTTCTTCGATTCATGTCTCTGCAGAGTTAAAAGAAAAGCAAAATAGAGACAAAATTCAGTTGTGACAAAAAAAGAAAAAGAAAAAGAATGTGACGTTTGAGATTGAAGTTCTTATGCTCATTGTTCATATATTAGATTGGGGAACATTATTAAATACATTTGCTCATTCATTATGGAATTTGAAATCAAAAGAGGCATGAAATCATATTTATATTGCATAGAAAATTTGGTCACAATTTCTTGACCTCTAAATGTTTGGTAAAATGCCTCAATGACAATTTCTTTGATTTCTCATTATTCCATCACTTGAATTGAATTGATTGACCTATCTTAAACTCTTTGGCTCTTAATTGTGGATTCTTATTGACTATTTGCTTGAATTTGTATGATTACTCTATATCCTGGGCTAAGTGATTTGCAATTGCACTAAGTGAATCCTAAAAGAACTTAGTGAAGAGTTTGAGTGGTAAAAGGTAAGAGTGGTGAGTATGATTGTGTGTGTAATAATTGAGTGATATACAAGAGTGTAAAAGAGGTTCTAACAAATTTGCCACTGCTTTGGTTGAGACTTCCATTGTAGGATAATATGAGCAACGAAGCAACTTACAATGTTGAAGTGGAATCCTCAAGTAACATGACGGATTTCTTCCTTACAAGATGCATCATCTCCGAGAAGTTGAGTAGTATGATTGTTGATCTTGGGAATGAGGTAAACTTTGTTAGCCAATATGTGGTGGATAGATTGGGACTTAAATGTGATAGCCATCCAAATCCCTACAAGGTACAAAAGTTGAATGGGGGTGAAGAGGCTATAGTTAATAAACAAGTTAGAATACCTATTTCCATTAGGAATTAGGAATTATAAGGATAATGTACTTTGTGATGTGGTGTATACGGAAGCAACTCATTTGTTGCTAGGGAAGCCATGGCAAAATTGAAAGGGAATCTACATATGATGAACTCCGTAACAAGTACTTCTTTAAGAAAGATGGAAAAGAGTAAGTTGAAATCTTTGACACTACAAGGAGCCCATAAAGATCACTTGATGATAAAGAAGATGTTGGAAGAATTCTATGCCAAGAAAGAAGACTCCTCAAGAGAAATGAAAGAAGATTTCTCAAGTGAGCATGAGAGGAAAAATGAGGTAGAAAAAGAAATGAGATAAAAAGAAAATTAGGAAGACAAAGAAAATGCGAGTAAGCTTGAAATGCAAAACAATGAAAGAAAAGAAATGAGCTCCAATGAAAAAGAATTTGAGAGTGAGCTTAAAAGAAGAAGTGACCAAGAGAGGAAACAAGAAAATGAGAGCTCATGTGAAAAGGACTATGAAGGCCTCGAAATAGAAAAAGAAAAGAGTGAGCTTGAATTTGAAAATATGAGTGAGGAAAAAGAGAGCCCATGTGAAAGAGAGCATGAGGGAAAAGGTGATAGTGAGAAGAAAAGAGAGGAAGAGAGAGAGGAAAGAGAGATTTCCATTTCCCCTAATAAATTTGATCATTCTTTTCCTATTGTTTCATTGTCTAATTTTCAGGAACTTGAAGGGGTAATCAAGAGGGAATTTGGCAATGACGAAGTGATTGTAAGCAAGGTGTTACAATGGTACACTCTCATATCTACTATTGGTGAACATTTGTTGAGATTTGACAATGAAACTTTGTTTCCTATGGTTAGATATGATTGTGGATATGCTTACCATGTTTGCAAGCTAGATGCCATGATTGATTTCCTTAAGCATAATGATTTCTTGTCTATGGAAAGCATGTCCAGTACTTCTTTGAGTCTGGTGACACCTTTAATGGATTTTATCTTTGTGAAGGAATCTTATGTGGATCAATGTGAGCTTGTAAATGCTTGTGGTAGTTGTGAGTAAGGTGCTCTTGTGGGAACTTTAATGCATGATGATTTCTGGAATTATGAAAATAAGATGTGTCATTCTAAAAGTCTGTAGCATGCTAGAACATGATTTTCAAAGGAGCATGCTTGTGATTTCATGCCTAATGTTGAAAGGCAAGTTGAGTATGATAACTTCTATGAGCATATTGAATCCTTGCTTGGAGAGAATATCATGTTTCTGCCTAGGAATTTCATAAGTGACTTGTTTACCATTGAAATTTTTGAAAAGTGTTTGAAGGTGTTCCCTTGTGGGAGAAGTTACTTGGATTTCTTGTTGAATCACTTCTTTGAAACATCCATGATTTGAATATCTAAGTTTGTCTTAGATCATCGAGTGTTATGGATTTTTAATATTTTAATACCTGATAATGATTTCTGTTTTTGTGGTTTTGTGCTTCAAGCTTCAACACTGGTTTGTTATATTGAATTATATGAGCATGATGCCCATGAATTCCATATATGACTTGTTGGTCTTTGAACTCCATGGTAAGAGTGCAATGATACTTTCCCATGCTTCAATTTGTTTCCTTTACATCACTAAGGTTGTCATTGAGAATTACATGAGTGAGAATTCTAAGTGTGTCTTAGATGATAGAGTCTTGCAGATCTTTGAGGTAATGACCCTCATACATATTTTGGTTATCTAAGGTGCATTCTCATTGATGATTATAAATTTATCCAGATTGAGATGTGCTTTATGATTGTTCATTTGAGGAAGAGGAACATACCTCTTGAGAATAAATCCTTGTCGGAGACTTTTGATGAAGTATATCATGTTGGGAAGATGAGTGGTAAGGAAGTTTTCATACTTCATGATCTTGGTAGCCACATGATTGCTTGGATTATAAGTTTTTCGATGAATCTTGCTAGGCAAATTGAACTTTATGCATCACTTGATCATTTTCCTAGAATGGATATCCAAAGCTGTTTTAGACCACCAAACATCATGGATTTTGTTGTTGTGAAATTTGATAGCAAATTATATCATTGTGGTCTTATATGCATATTGATTGTTGATTTTCAATTTTTGGATATCTTGCTTAGAGAACGCTTCTTTGTGACAAATGCTGAAAAGTAATTCTAATCATTGCTTGTTTGGGATATTGAATGGGGCCTTATTTCATTCCAAAACATGCCAAGAAAACATGGTTTAAAATGGCATCAAGTTCGCTAGAAGAATGCTCAAAATTGGAGGTGAAAAGAAGGGAAACAGAGCTGTCCTGCTTCTGGAAGCTTCTGTTCGGTGCCAAGTTGATTGGAAGGCCAATTTCTTCAGAAAACAGAAGGTGTCCGGCGACCTATAGTAACTTTGTCCGGTGCCGGATTGCTGCAGGACTGACTTTAAAAGCCACGAAAGCCATAATTTTTACAAAATCCGAATTGCTGTAGTAGCGAAAACAAAAGCCATTCTTGTATCAAAGCCATAATTTTTACAACCAGCTTCGAAAAGAAATCAAATTGAGAGAAAGAAATAAACATTTCTTCCTTGCTCTTGGAGCAAAAAATAAGACTTTGTCTTGAATTGTGAGATTCTTTCAAAAACTCTTCTAGGTTCTTGTAGAATTACACTAGGGATATCAATTACTTGGATTAGGTTATTGATTAGTCTTCCAAACCAAGAGGATGGTTGATGAGAGTTCATCTCATAGGTCATTGTAACTAATCCGAACTAAACCTAAGTGAAATCCTGTCTTCGGTGCAATTTCGACCTACATGCCAACAAGGTCTTGGAAGGAATCACATCAGGGTTTAGGCCTGCCGCCAATGTTAAGTCAACCTACAGGTTACACACTAAAGTGAGTAAGCACAGGCTTTTAATGAATTTTACATTTGTGTTCAGATTAATTGAATTATGATTTCAATGCAGTTGGCAGATTTTTTTTAATAAGATTTTAAAATGAAAATTAAAATCACATTTTGATGAGATAAAAAATTCTGAAATTACTTTTTGAATTATATTTGGAATTAAATAGATTTCCTAATTGTAGGAAATTTCTTGTTTTTAAAATTATAAATAGAAAAGAATAAGGATCCTAGGTTTTTAATATATTGTTGACCTATCTGATGTAAAAACCTTTGCCGCTTCTTTTCTCCCAAAAATTCGTCAACATCACTGCTTTTCTGAATACTCGATTTGAAAGGCTTTTGGTTCTAGCAAACCTGATAAGTTCGTGAAAGACTTGCTGTGTGGATACCAGTAAAGGGTGATGGCGAAAAGGTAGCTTCTTGTTTCGAAAAAGAAAAAAAAATGTTTGTTGTTAATTGCAGTCGAAACGGTATGTTCTTCTCATCAATTGGATGTTTTTGTTTTTCTGCTGCTATGTGTTCTAGAATCCCAACAGCCAGATGACCTTCTTGTGGCATTGAGGGAGCTTGGACTCCATCAATATTAGAATCATAAAATTTCAAAACTTCCCCGAAAGGTAAATTCTCAACATGATATGTTTAATCACCAAGTTTTAACAAAGAACTATACTTCAAATTCATAGAATTTCTCCCTATACTCACAATGAAGTAAGTTTCAAACAAGATAGACAATGATTTAGAATCATTATTCATGAATATGCACAATAGACAACAAAGATACAAATTATCATCAAGAATTGCAACATCAAAGATGCACAATACTCGATCATCTAAAAAAAATTTAGAAAGTAGACTCATATAAGTTCCAATAATGTGCTTTCAAAAAAAATTTAAGTAATTCAAAACATGTGATTGTGTACCCAAGGTAATTCTATCAAGCTCAACTACGAACAAGTCATACATAGAATCCATAGGCATAAACAAAGGATTCCCTTCAAGTAAAGGTTTAACATGACTATAGGATTCAACATAATCCACTTCTTTTGAATCCTTAAGCACATGTACACAAACATGTTCATTTTCCTTCACAAAAACAAAATCTTTCAAAGCTTTCATCAAATTCATGGAAATACATAATCGGTTTCTCCCAAACAAGAAATCATCATGCTTAGAAGGATTAACAAGGACACCTTTTTCACATATATCGTGAGCATTTCCAAACTCATACTTAACCAAAGATAACAATCTTTCATGTTAAAAATTTAACAATTTATTCCCAAGAGTAGACATAAGAGAATACCACCTCAACATTTCACTCACCCTCATTTGTTCCTTGCCATCGTTCTCCTTGATTAATTCTTCAAATTCCTGAATTGTTTCTAATTCTTCAAATTAATGAAATTGTGGCAAAAGAACACTAGAAAAAGAATGATTAGTGTTAGGATTAGAAATTAAGACTTATCTGTATGTCCTCACCAAAGCTCTCTTATTGTCTCTTTCTTTTTTAAATGAGCTCTCTTTTTCTTCACTCAAGCTTTTCCTTCAATCTTTCTCCTTGATTAATTCTTCAAATTCCTGAAATTGTGGCTAATTGTTCAAATTCTTGAAATTGTGGCAAAAGAACACTAGAAAAAGAATGATTAGTGTTAGGATTAGAAATCAAGACTTCTTTGTATGTCCTCACCAAAGCTCTCTTATTCTCTCTTTCTTTTTTAAATGAGCTCTCTTTTTCTGCACTCAAGTCTTTTCTTTCAATCTCTTTCTCGATCTCAAGTTATTTTTCTTGCCACATCTCTTTTACCTTATTGACTCTCTCTTCTTTTTTTTCCTCATTTTCTTGTTTGTCAAGATATTTTTCTTCTCATTTTCCTTGCTCCCCAACTCCTCTTTTTCTTCATTTATAGTCTTTTGACTTTTTGCAATTGAAATCTATCTTCTCCATCTATAGAATGTTTCCATTTTTCTTTGCGACTCCTTTTGTTCCCTCTTTATCACTTTTGGTGACAAAGATAAAATGCATCTTCTGTCTTCCTTTCTTGCCTTTCTTGAATACATACTTCATACCTTGGCTATCAATTGTAGCTCCCTTTTGAACTAGCCATGGATTTCCCAACAACAAATGTCCTTCTTTCATGGGTACTATATCGAACAATACCTTATCCTCATATCCCACAATAGAAAATGGAATCACCACTTGTTTTTCAACCGTAAACCCTCATTCTCATTCATACCTTGTAGTTTGTACAGATTTGGATGGTCCTTGCTTTTAGGCCTCATCCAATCACCCATATATTGACTAGCCATGTTCACACCTCTTCCACTATTGATCATCATGTAACAATGTTGCTCATAAACCATAGATTTCACAACATATGGATCTTCTCTTTTGTTGTCCTCTTCATGAAGTGGCAAACATTCATCGACTTCCTTCACTTCACTTGGAGTCTCTTGCATTTGATTATTCTCAACCATCTCTTGAGGTGGAACCTCATGAATTTGTTCTTTTTCATCACTCTCTTGTTTCTCTTCTTCAGCCTTTTCTTCATTTGTGGTTGTGGTCTCTTCCTCTTTAATCGCCATCTTCTTCCATGTTAGGCATTGTTTAACATCATGTCCAATTTCATCGCACATAATACATTTGTGTTGTATCTTCCTTGACCAATCACTTGATACTTTGGTTGTTGAAGTATTACTATGAATTGTAATACCATGAAAACTCCCATATGAACTCCATCCATTGGATATTTGGCCTTCATTCCTCCATTGTGATGGTCTTTCAACCCCCACATATCTCTCATGCCTCAATGGTGATGTGATTCATGCAAAGGAAACATTCTTCATCAACATAAAACACATCAATTGAAAAACTTACCCAAGATTTCA
>JAWZTD010037663.1:0-13121 GCA_035221335.1 Echites panduratus | reverse complement strand
TTGTGGGTTTAATTGGAGAAGATGATTGGAGAAAGAAGATGAGATTTTATAGTGCAAGAAGGGACGGTTTGTCCTTGGATAATTTGAGTCTTTTTTATTTTGGCTTATTGTTTTTATAATTTTATTTATTTTAAGATTGTACAATTTAAATAAGAATTTATTTTTATCTCTTTAGATATTATAGATTAAAATGTTAGTTTTGAACTATTTGATTTGTGGGTTTTGGATTATTGGTTGATGAGTGTTATTGCGTTGATGTATTGCTTGAGTTGTGAGTTTGATCAGAGAAGATAATCGGAGGAAAAAAAGATGGTCAGATTTGTTAATTTTATAGTGGAGGGACACACTGCCCCTGTGATGAACGGACCGTCCCTGTGAGGGACAGATACAGTTTGAGTTTTTCTTCTTTTTCTTTTTTGACGAATTGTTTTTATAATTTTATTTATTTTAATTTATAAATGCCTAATTTGAGTTGTGACTTTGATCTGTTAAGATGATCGGAGGAAAAAGATGATCGAATTTGTTAATTTTATAGTGGATAGATGGACCGTCCATGTGAGGGACAGATATAGTTTGAGTTTTTTTTTTGCCAATTTTTTTTATAATTTTGTTTATTTTAAAGTTGCATTATCTAAATAATAATTGCATAATTTATATAATTTTATAAAGTATGATTCTGAGATATCGAATGAGGTTTATGATAGCAGCTTAGTAGTGCACGTATTACTGGCGTTAGGCAGAGTATTATACGAAGGTCCGATATATTAGAGAGAATGTGACAAAAATGGAGCTGGAGAGGAAGACATTGGAAGAGATTCCTCACCGGCTCGATCCGACCAGTTGTGGAAATAGTCATTTTTTTGTAAATAACTTTTATAAATGTATTATAAGTGTAATATAACTTATATAGTATAATTGTGGAATTCCTATAATTGTTAAAACTTTTACAAAATTCAAAAAGAGGAAATATATTTATTAAATAAATATTAATTAATATTCAATATCAAATAAATTATATCTTTCATTCAATGGTCAGAACAAATAAAAAAAGATTTGTTAGAGAAAATTTGAAAATATCTGTTAATGGACTTTTTTGTCACTTAAAAGGATGAAATGTTCCTTGCAGAGACATTTTGTCCCATAAAATGATGGAATATCCCTGGATTGATGGAACGTAATATTCCTTTCAGGGATGTTTTGTCCCCTGATGGGACGGTTTGGTAAATTAGAAGGACAAATTCCATAATAATATTCAAACAAACTAATGATCAACACAAACAATATATGCATAATTCTTATTATTTTATATTTATATAATTGGGTTAATGTGGAGGGACTATATGACATAAAAACACACATATTGTTTTGATATTTGCTCATTTTATTTTGTATGATTTAAACAATTAATAAAAAGTAAAATACCTATATATTTTGTGGATATTTTATGGACTTTTCACCATGATCTCACATGTTTTTAGTAATGTATATATATATAAGGTGACCTTAAGGTCGTCACATAAAAAACACACATATACAGTAGTCTTATGATCGTCGCATATAAAAACATACATACGATGACCTTATGACAGTCGTATATAAAAACTACACATACGATGGCTTTGAAGTAGTCATACATAACCAAAAAATACAAGAGTTGGAACATTAAGCTATGAGTTGCCATATCTACCCTTAATTACATAAGACAACCCATATATTATTGTATAAAATACATTATTCTTTACGGATCATTACATATACTATATAATATACTCTGACTTGTCGTATAAAATCAAGAATATATACGATAGCCTCATGGCTGCTGTATATACTATAGTATACAACGGTCTATCGTATGAAGTCATCATTTGCAACAGCCTTCTAGCTGTCATGAAAAATCCAGTCAGAAATAACATAGTTTCTGGTGGTGTAACCAATTAAACCAATTTTATATATAGACAATCTACAACTTTAAAAGATGAAAACAAAAAAGAATTTACAAACCTTACCTTATAAAATAGGTTACTTGTAACATGTCAAAACTTCCTCCTTTTATGTATAAAATCATTGTGACTATGAAAAACTAGCAGAACCTAATTAATTAGATATATCACTGGTTACACTTTTACCTTTGTGATAACAATATCAATGGTTAGACTTTTATTAATTCTAATTTCTTACTACTATCGCTCCTTCTTTCTTTATTTATAAATCACTAGAAAAGTTATTAGTTTATTATTTTTTCACATATTCTTTGCCATATTACCCCCATCTCTCTCTTCTCTCTAGATATCGTCGTTAATTTGATTAGAATCATAATTATATTGAGGAATTTAAAAAATATATATTTTCTTAAATCCTGGATGCAACTAGAAATTCCAACACCTAATTTACCATCAATTAAAAAACTTTCATACGCCATTGAACTAGAACCAGCAATCCCATATGCAACTCACAAAAAGTAGAAATAGAAACTAGCCTTCGCCACGAATGAGACAGATTTAAACCAAGAACAAGTAGAGAAGGATGTCTACTGAATTTCATATGTCTTTCACTGATACAAGAAGTCCAAATTGAGTGTTTTGTATGCCATGTCCACCAAAGTTCAAGAGAGAATCCAGTCTTATAATCAACAAGACAATTGAAACCCAATCCTTAAGATTCTTTACTAGAACACAACAAACTTCGAGATACCTAATGTCTCCTGTTGCCATAAACTGATTGACCCTAATGAAAGTTTGCAAAGTGTAGTTCAATATATTTGAAAACAGCCTTAGGAGGAGCTATTGAAGCTAAAATGAACTATGGAATACTGGTGAGGACATGGTTTTTTTTTTTTTTTTGTAACACGGCCATATGGCAAGGGATTTGGCCAGACCCTTAAATAAAATATACAACAATTGGGCAAATTATTTGCTTCACAAGTAGGTATAAACAAATCCACTAAAAACATGTCGTATGTAAGATGTACTATCTAGAATACAAAAGCCCTGAATCAACAGAGGAAGTGAATTAAAAGAATCAAAAAATGTATCATAATCTGAATGACATGCCAAATTGGCCACAAAATCCGCAACTTGGTTAACTTTTTGATAAACATGAATGATAGAATGATTTCTTGTAACCATGATATGCTTAATCGAAAGCATAATCTGGTAAAAAAAATCCAAGAATGGGGAATGATTTCTTGAACCATTTTCACCTTAACTTCTGAATACCTTTGTACTTGCACCTCCACTTCAGCAATAAAATTAGAGGAATTTTCAAACTTCTTAGAAAAGGCACTCCTAAAGGAACCATCTTTGTCTCTTATAATACCTCCCTGAATGTCCTAGATTACCTTTTGAAGCATGTCAACATTCAAAATCATACTAGCCATCTCCTCTCTCCACCAGCTGATTACCTTACATTGACTTAAATTTGGCACCAAAGATGTTCCCAAAATCACAGCCAACCCTTTTATCTCAAAGTCTTGTTGTAAATCTCTCAATTTCCCCATTAATTTGAAAATGATTCTATCCCCATAGGTCCTTAGTCTTTCATAAGAGAAACTGTGTATAATAAATAAGAGGGGCAATAAGTACAAACATTGAACCTTTGGACGAACCCCAATCCAACCATTTATTCAACATGTAGTAGATAGTACGGACCCAACTACAGTTTTGTTTAAAACTCTAGCAAAATGATTACACGCCCGTAATATTACAATAGAACAATTTACAAAAAGATGATCAAGGGATTCAATATGATGCTCATAATAACATTGAGATGCAAGAGCAAACCCCATTCTCATTCTCAAGGAATCCACAAGTAAGTAGCCATACTTCAATTTCCACATGAAAATAGTGATGGATAAAGGTAAGATGCGATGATGAAATGGAAAGTTAGTATCTGAGAAACCTTCCTTAACTTTTAGCGAAACTGAGGCCAATGTGAAAGACCTATTATGATTAAGCATGCATATGTAAGTATCTTCTGCAGGTCTGCCAAAGAGACTGTAATCGCACCAATCTGAAGCATCAACCTATGGAAGAATGTCATGAAGTAGCTCAAAATTCCAGCCATTATCAAAGATAACATCTTCCATTTCAAAATACTTAAACTTGCATCATGTTTATAATGGTTTAATTTCCCTATCAACAAACAATTTTCATTTCAAAATGAAAAGTCTCCCTTCCATAACAAAACCCCAACATGATCATTAGCTTCCTCTGTAACAAGACACATCCTTCTCCAAGTTTTTTATCCACCCGGGAATATAGGGAGACCAATTTGGAAACCATTAGCCAACTTCAAATGTTTGGACCAAAGAGAGTTGCTTGTTCTGAACTGCCACCATAATTTATATTTGAAGCTTGAATATAGCTGTGTAAGGAATGAACACCTAAACCCCCTTGTTATAAGGTTTGCAAATAACTTCCCACGAACACCAATGCCACCTGATGCCAAATTCTGAACTTCCCTAGAAGAAATCAGCCTTTATCTTTTCAATTTCATGTAAAACACTCGAAGGTTGCCATAACATTTAGGAGATGCCTAATTAGGATTATTTTCCCTCAATCCGTCAAGAATTTTCTCTATTATCTCTCTGTTTTCTAAACAAATTTATGAACAAGAGGTTCAAAGTAAGAAATTTTTGCTCTGCCTAGAAAGATAGGACATCCCAAATACAGAACTAGAAATTTCTTAAGCCCACATCCCAATAGATTTTAAAGAAAAGTCTACCTCTATCTAGGCAAATAACTTGGTAGGTACACTGCACTCTCTTAAAGATTGATTTTTTATCTAGAACAATCTTGGTAGTACTCTTAAAATTGCAGAAGTTTTAGGCTCTTTCTTCAAACCTCTTGTAATCATTTACAAAACTAATCAAATAGGAAATTTGCAGGCCCACTCTATCAGTAATGTAGTTGGCCATCTTATCGGACACAACTAGATTATCTAAACCCCTTGAAAGAACTTCAGCAGCTATGATAAATAATGAGGGTGACAATGTATCTAATTGCCAAACCCCTCTGCTAGATGAGAAAAAACCACAAATATGACTATTAATAGTAACTAAAAAATTACTGAGAGCTAGACAATTACTAATCAAATAAATAAAATATAAGATAAACCCAAATTTCCTCAAGACATGAAAGATAAAATCCCAAGACATTTTACCAGATGCTTTGAGCATATCCAACTTTAACAACAAATTAACTCCTCAACACCTTTTGTTGAAAGAATTGACAAGCTTCTATGCAAGCAAAATATTATCCGCAATCTTTCTTCCGCCCACAAAACCACCTTGATTGTCAAGAATTATTTTAGGTAAAAGGAGGAAATCTTAGATAAATAACTTTTCCTAAAATATTTGAAGTGAAATTGCATATGTTGATGGACGAAAATTACCAAATGAATGTAGGGTTTTCAATCTTCGGGAATTAATATAATTTGCATTGCTACGAACTGCTATAGTGGTGGAACTCCAGCCCAAAAATCTATGACCACTTGAACAACCTCCGAGCTAACGATGTCCCAAAACATGGTATAGAATAGCCTTGGAAAGCCATCTACTCCAGGTATGTTGTCCTTGTCCAATGCAAAGACTGCCTGCTTAACCTCTCTTTCAAAAGGAAAAGTTACCAAATCAAAGTTGATTGTAGAAGTAACAAGCTTGGGAATGTGTTTAGTGAATTTCTTAGGGTTATTTTGGCAACCAGTCTCAGCAATAAGAAGTGATAAGAAAAGCTTAACAACTTCCGACTCAAGCTCTTGCATATCCGTGAGCCACTCTCCCTCCACGCTTTTTATCTTTGAAATCTGCAATTTATTTTTCCATGTGTGCCAAATCTCAGAGAAGTATGAAGTATTCGCTCACCATCTTGCAACCATTTAATCCTTGATTTTTATTTCCAAAAAATTTCTTGATTTTTGGAGTGATATGCTAGATCAGCCATTGTATGATGATAGGCTTCTTTGCAAATCTAAGATCTCTCCCTTTCATAATCAATTTCACTCCTAGATAGTTCCTCTTCAGCCTTCTTCACATTGGAATGAATATTTCCAAATACTTCTTTATTGCGAAACTTCAAATCTTCTTTAATCGCTTCAATTTGGTAGCCAAGATTCTCATATCATCCCCTTGTGCCTCTTGATTCACCAGGACATGAAAATCCTTATGCCTTAACCATGCAACTTGAAAGTGAAAAATCATAACCCTTTGAACCACAATTGCAAAGTAATGTACAAGTAGTGGACAATGATCTAAAGCGAATTTATTTAAATGATCCTTAGAAGATGTTTGAAAAGCTTGTGACCAAGCTTCATTCACCACAACTCTATCAAGGTGGAAAGACTAATCTATACCCAAAGTGTAGGGACTTCATGTGAAGGGAATATCTAATAAACCAGCTTTTTCGAAAGCCTCATCGAAATCTCTCATCTGCCTTGATGATGGCCAAGAACCCAAACTTTCTTTAGCTGAACGAACAGAATTAAAGTCCGCACCAATCAGCCAAGGCAACTCATTTAAATCACCAAATGCATCATATGAGACCACAAATTTATTCTAGCAATATAATTGTAGGAAGCCTACATCACTAAAAAAAGGCAATCATCATAAAAAATTCTAGACAATCTACAGGTAACCATTTGATCAGAATGATCCATAATAGATAGAGATGTAATTGAATCCCAAAAAATCCAAATTTTGTTATTCATATTGGAGTAATAATTTAGCATCTACAGCTTCATACCAAATTCATTTATTTTATCTGCAGCAACCATAGGTTGTAACATAGCAACAATGGAAGGTTTATAAAATAAAATGTGAGATTTTAAGTGGCTCAAAGAATTGGAGAGCTTCCAAATTAGTATATTCATGATAAAGGGTTACCTGAAGCTTTCCGATGAGATTGGAACCTCGTTTAAATTTGGATAGGTGGGATGGGCTTTTTCTTTCTTTCAGTTTGTGAAGTTAAGGGAAGTTGGGAAAGCTCACCTACAGCTGGAGTGAATCATCAATAAATGAGCCTTGTTGTATGCTTTCACCTAAACCAATCCTATCAATTCGCATGCGATTCACCAAAGGATTATCTGAACTACTCTCAGTAGATTTAGTTGATTGTAAGGTAGCATCATTTTGGTTTTGCATAATTGGGGAACTTCGTTCTTCAGGTACTCCTATAGAAGATTGTTGTTGCGAATTCGGTTGAGTGGCCAAAATGACCTAGTGTGATGTCATTTTGCTCAATTCAATTTCTTTTGGAATTAAGGGGTTTGTGTTGGTAGATATAGGTGAAACAAAAACTTCTGGAGAGGGAGAGAAAACATCTCCATAACAGTATAAAGAAGGGGATACAATCGGGTTGTTTTGCATAAATTGTAGAATTGGGTCTTCCTAAACAAAAAAGGATTTTCAAGCGAAATATGGGGTGCTAATGTAGATGAGTTTAGGGGATTAGGTTTTTGTGTGTTGTAGAGTCAAACATATTCGGTTTGGAGACAATCTCTACAACACCAAAAATGAGAAGATCATCTGGGACGGAAGGGCAGTAACTGGGTTTAGGGTTTTGCATTTTATCTTTCTTTGGCTGATCATGTTTCTGTTTCCATTGTTGTTTGGCTGGATGATTAGCATCAGTGGATTTGTTTGGAGCTTTCAAATTTGGATTCTTTACATGACAACGTTCAACACTATGACCAATTTTACAATAGAATGAGCAATATTCTAGCATGCAAATCAACCTCAACACATACTCTTGCCAAGCTAGGATGTGTGAAAGAGATTAATTGACAAGTCTGGGAAACTTATCTGAATTGGAAGGATGGATAGTTCGACATTGATATGAAAGTGTGGTATCCATTTTAATATTAGTATCAAAATTCAGCTCAAGCTCCAGATACCCTTCATCTATAATCGACAATAGTCTTTTTCTTAGGAGAAGCGAATCAAAACATGCCTTGATTCGATTTAAAGTCTTTTTTGATTTCACTATCTAGTAAACCGATAGTGAAATCCTTTTTCAAGCCCATTATTTTGAAGTCTTTTTTTATTATCTCAATGGCGGGTTTGCCTAAATTTTCCTATCAACATGAATTTGAATGGTTGTGACAAGTGATCAAGTTCTTCCTTTGAGAAGAACAAGCTAGGTTCACCTTTATGTGTTTCAATTTGTTTCAGAGTTGTACTGGAGGTTGATGGAGAGGAGGAGAACATGGAAGAGAAAGTTTTCCTTTCCCCAAGGGTTTGCAATTTTGGCCACTGGTGGTGGTTCATCTGCCATCAATGCAGGAAGTTGAATTGCAATAGAAGTTTAGAGCTCAAAAGAGTTTCTAGGGTTGGACAATGGTCCAATTTTTAGTTATAAGAATAGATCGATTGACGTAGAAGAGAAAGAATGCTTAACAAAGATCTGTCCTCAGCTGTGAATAAATGTAGAAAGAAAGAAGAAAGGCATATTTGTCCTCGCCCTGTCATTACCAAAAAATCAAGGCAGAAGTTGCTGCAGAGGACATACTTGATTAATGCAATTCTCCCTGCGAAAAATAAGTATTTGGTTTGCCAAGAAGAAATTTGATTAGTTATTTTCTAAACCAAATAATCAAAGAAAGAAATCCTCCCTCTCCCTCTAAAAATAGGACAACTAAATAGAAAATTGAATTATTTCTTCCTGAAATGAGTGATATTTCTGGTATGCAAAATCCTATTAAAGGATGTTCCAAAAGCCACATAAAAGGATCACTCAGAATGATTAATCTTCTGTCCTGGACACCCTTGATATACTCCTCAAGAAAAGTCATCAAATGTGTTAGATTTCATTTGCCACCCTTAGTGAATATATCCACATCATCTGAAGAGCATAAATGAAAAATAGCTAGACAATCTCTTAGGTGAGCAAATCGATCAATATAACCACTTTCAAATAAAAAATTTAGTATCCTAGAGAAAGAATCTGTAATAAGGATGAAGAGACTAGGAGCTAAAGGCTCCCCTTGTCTCACTCCTCTACTAGCTGTAAAAAACCACTTTGACAACCATTAATAAGCATTGAAACCTATTATGCTTATGGAGATTTCCATTCTGTAAAATGAAATACTCTCGAAAACCAAAATGCCTCAACACATTGAATAAAAATTCCAAATCAACCTTGCCAAAAGCCATTTGCATATCTAATTTGATAACCATATTACCACATCTGGTTTTCTTATCAGTATGGTTAACCATTTTAGATGCTATTAACACATTATCAACAACACTCCTCCTTTTAATGAAACCACTTTGATTAGAAAAAATTATTTTTGGCAAAACATAACTCAACCGAACAGAAACAATTTACTAGCCACCTTGCTGTTGAAGTCACAGAGACTTATTGGGCGAAAATCAGAGAAAGACGAATTATTAGTTTCAACAAAATGTGATGTGTATAGTTACAGAAGCTTGTTGATTGAAGTGTTCACAAGAATAAAGCCCGATGATGAAATGTTTGGAGAAAATTTGAGCTTAAAAGCTTGGTTTGATGATTCTTTCACTACTAGAATTTGGTTATTTGTTGACGGAATTTTTTGATAAATGAGTACAAATGTCAAAGATTATGACAGAAACAAAGTGCTATCAATAATTTTGTAGAAAAATTGAACATCCGTCAATAATTTTTGACAGAACAAATTACTCCGTCAAAAATATGGAATTAAGTAATTATATTTATTTTTTTCCTAAAATTATTTTACGAATCATCTCTTTTCGTCAAAGATTTTTTGATTACTGATACCATTATGTCAATAATTGTGTTGATATTTTTCAAATCCGACATTGCTTCCTGTGACTTTTAGAAGTGAATTTATATTCTATATAAATACACATATTATTACTTCTATAGAAAGTAAATAATAATTGACTTTATCATCAATTAAACTTTTTTTTATTAATTTAATAGTTAATATAATTTTTTTAAAAATAATTAAATTCTAAATATATAAAATAATAAATATAATTAAAATAAATTTTGATAGAACAATAGATGTAAAAAAAAATCATAAAAAATCCATCAAAAAATGATTAAGCCCGTAAGAAATTAAATAATAAAATAATAAATTCTTAGTCCATAGCATTTCGTTAAAATATCTGTCAAAAATCTATTTTTTTAAAAATATCTATTTGTTACGAGGTTTAAAGTGACGACAGTTTCTGTCAAAAAATCCTTCAAAATCATATAATTTTTAACTGATTCTCCTATTTCTTGACGGATTTTTTAAGGAAAAAATAAGTATTTTCTAGTAATGTTTCCCGAATTCATTAGAAGCAAAATAGATGTGAATCTATTGATGTCGTTGGATAAGGAAAGCTTCAATGAAAAGCTAAAATGAGTTATAATGGAGGTTGCTTTAAATTGCGCAAGAGAATCTTCAAGAGAAAGAAGCACCATGAAAGATGTAATTAAAGTATTGAAGAAGATCAGCCTTCATCTTCCCAAGTATCATAGACCAATGTAATTATCCTCCACTTCAAGTGTGTTTACCTAAGCCTATCTAGTGACAATTGCGTTTAATTAGGTGGTAGCTTTTCCACTTATAATTAAAGGTTGTAAGTTATTCGAAATATATCCACAATAATCCTTAGGTTTATTATGACATTACTTTTCTTCTAATAAAAGCATGAGTTCTTCTAATGACTGGTAATTAATTCTTCTTATAGGGTTAATGACTTTGAAATATAAATATACTTGTTAGCTTGGCTAAACATATATTAGTAAAACCTAAGTGACTTAAAGTGTCCATACAAAAGAAGAAGAAAAAATTAATTAAATTAATCAAATAATGAGATGAATATAATAATTAAATTGATAAGTTTGTGAGTTACGTTGTCGAATAAAAAAAGTCAAATTTATTTAGTGGTCATGTATTTCTCAAAAATTCCAAGTGAAGCAAAGATGGAAAGAAATGAAGAAACCAAAACATATATTTGAGAAGTTCAAAGTTGTTGAATATATAAGATAGAATCTTAATCTAATTTATGATACATATATATATATATATTTTTTTATATATATGCTTTGGATAAACATGAGCATACAGAATATTCTTAATTATACAGCAACTTCTTCCCTCCCAAATTAACAGCCCAACTAGGAGGAAACTCTTTTTACTGAATTAAACAACTAATTAATGTAACTGTCCAATGTAGAATAAAAGGATGGATTAAGAAGCCAGGTCAAGTTATAAATATAATAAACACAGCCTGCATATTTTTATATCTTTTTATAGTAAGGTTGTATCTGAAGCTTGATCTTCTCCAATGCCACAATAACCTCCGCCATTGTAAGCCTTTCTTTTGGTGAATCCCTTGTGCAATTTAGAGCTACTTTCATTATTGACGTCACACATTCTAACATATCATTGGAGTACTCCCCATCCGCACTGCTCAGTATGTCAACATCTATTACAGAAGCTAATGAATTAAGAACACAACTATGCACCAGAGCTCTAAGGTTGAAATTTCCTTCGAACATGTCATCGTTTGGCTTTTTTCTAGTAAAGACTTCCATCAATAGAATTCCGTAACTATATACATCACATCTCGTTGACACTAATCCTTCCAATCCATACTCTACAATAAATAATATTAAAAATATCAAATAACAGATTTCCAAAATCTTAATTAGAACTATTTTGACATATTTTCAAACAAGAAACATTAATAGTTTTGAAGGTAGCAGTTATATATAAATGCCTCACCTGGTGCCAAATATCCGTAGGTTGCCAATGTTTTTGTGCATGTAATACTATCTTCATGCCCTAAAAGTTTGGCAATACCAAAATCACTTACATGGGCAACCATATCTTCATCCAATAAGATGTTGCTAGGCTTTAAATCGCAATGGACAACGGGTATTGAATAGCCGGAATGTAGATAATCCAATGCAGATGCCACGTCAATCATTATATTCAATCTCTCCATGACATTCAAGAAATACCTCTGCGAATATAACAATTGTTCTAGACTTCCATTGATCATGTATTCAAGCACCAGCGCCTTAAAATCGGGATTAGAACAACTGGTAATGACTTTTGTAAGATTCCTATGGCGAAGTTGGCTTAGTACCATGCATTCAACATAAAAACTCCTCGAAGCCTCCTTTTTCAACTCTAAGTTAAACACCTTAACAGCCACAATTCTGCCGTCTTTGAGTATGCCTTTATAAACTGAACCAAAGCTCCCTGCACCCAATAAATTCTTTTCATCATATCCTTCAGTTGCTTCCGAAAGTTCATCATACGTAATTCTTTCTTTCGTCCCCAACGGCGACAATTCAGTTTCAATTTCTGGTGAAGAACCATTTTTCTTCCGGCCGTTTCTCAGATACCCAAAGCAAAGCAGTAGTACTACAGCGCATACAAATGCTCCGACGACGATCAGGACAACGTACACAACTCGAACGGTTCTTTTTCTGGACCTCGTTGTCTTGCTGGGACACGGTCGGACACCGAACTTTTGGGATCCACACAATGCTTTATTAAACTTAAAAGATTCACTTGTGAAGTCTGAAAACGGACCTCCATCCGGAATTTCACCACTTAAATCGTTAAAAGAAACATTGAAATACCTTAGATAATCAAGCTTCTCCATTGACCTGGGGATCATACCAGAAAGATTATTATGTGACAAGTCCAGGGATACCAAGCTTAGAATGTCACCAATGCTCTCAGGAATTTCCCCTTGAATTTTGTTGCGGTCCACGAATAGGGTTTGCAGATAAAGAAGATATCCAATTGACGAAGGAAGGCCACCCGAGATTTCATTCATTGACAAATCTATCAAAGTTGCAGCCCTTAAGTTCCCAAGCTCAACAGGCATAGAACCGCTCAAGAGGTTTGCAGAGAGGTTAAGCTCTATGAGATCTCTGAGGTTCTCGAAACTTAAGGGTATGTTACCATCCAATCTGTTTGACGCAAATGAGAGATGTCTCAACGAAGTAATATTACCCAAGCATTCAGGAATTGGACCTGAAATTTCATTGTACTCCAGATAAACTTCAGACAAACTCATTAAACCACAGACAGAACCATCGATCATGATTCCTCCCCCAAGCTTGTTTCTTCTAAGATCAAGAACTTGAAGGTTTGATAAGAATTTCAAACTT
>JAWZTD010037652.1:0-13136 GCA_035221335.1 Echites panduratus | reverse complement strand
CTCAATAGCATCTACCATCCTTTGGTATCTTGTTCAATTTGTTAAGTTCACATGAATATTCACTGAAAGAATATTCAATACTGAATAGTACTACCAAGGCCTTAAGTTCAATGAACTAACTTGAACAATCCACAAGGGAGCCATTAATCCATCTCATAAATAAGATGGCATAGAGACCCTCTTGTATAGGTCTATCTTAACTAACTAAATCAATATACGTAACATAAAAGGTTATTGGTCTCATATACAAGAAACCTCACCCGTGTCATGTTAAGGTATAAAGACCTAACTTCGCCAGATTACCAACCCATACTCATGTCATAGGGACGTGTCCATGCAGTAGTAACAGTGATACTAGTTCTCTTTTCTTTGATAGTACATTTAGAGAACAACCACTATGTGGTCCAGTTCTACACATACAAAATATGCCAACACAAATAGTCCGGGAATACTACCTAATGAATAAAGGGAATTCACCCTACTTAAAGGAGACTAATGTGTTATGACCTTTATTTAATGGAACGCCCAATTCCATTAACCGGCCAAGAACAATTCCTTATGATTTAAACTTTCAGTGATCCATACCTTACTATGTTGAACGTCCCAACACATAGATCACCTATTTAAATCAAATTGGACCTTATTGTATGAAATAAAAATATGCATTAAAATAATTCAGACAACATCCCAATTAAATTAATAATTATAGAAAATTTTTTAGTTTTTTTGGGCATAAATCTCAACATAAACTCTATGATTTTACGAGTTTACCCGATCTCGAAAGAGTTTACATAAACTCTCGAGTTTAAAAACCTTGATTCCCTCCACACGCATCACAATATTGGGTTGGAGTATTGATTGAGTGCACATTTAATGATCCCAATTGCCTTTGAATTGCATCTAGTTTAGTCTCAATTACTGAAATCCATCCACCTCATGAATTCTTGCAACTTTCCTTGGCATATCTCTTTCTTGCCTTTTATGGTTGTTGTTTTCCATTACCTCAATAATATTATATCCCTCTTCAGGAGTCTTGTTGTTGATTGTTTCACCACTTGCTGCATCCACCATAGCTTGCATATCAAGATATAAACCATTGTAAAATATTTGCACTTGCAACAAAGTTGGCAATCCATGGTGAGGACACTTTCTCAAAAGATCTTTAAATCTCTCCTATGCTTCATAAAGTGACTGTCCACTTTGTTGTTGAAAGTTCGTGATATTAGTCCTCATCTTTGCAGATTTTGTTTTTGGGAAATATTTAGCCAGGAATGCTCGGACTAGATTGTCCCAAGTGGTAATACTGCCTATTGGTAATGAATTCAACCATACTTTAACCTTATCCCTCAGAGAAAATGGAAATAACCTCAATCTTATTGCATCTTATGAAACTCCTTGACTCTTAAATGTATCAGATTTTTCCAATAGATTTTCAATATGAAGATTTGGATCCTCATGTGCTAATCCCCCAAATTGCACTATTTGTTGAACCATTTGAATTATTGCAGGGTTTATTTGAAAAGTATTTGCATCTATCAGTGGCTTTCTTATGCTTGCACCACATCCTTCAATGGTAGGAGTTGAATAATCAATCATAATCCTTGGAGGTTCCTGTACATTTCCCGCTTGTATAACATTTTGTGTACCATTTTCAACTTGTATTGCCATTGCCTTATTCTGAAAATTTTTTTGCATCTTTTTGTGCATTTCTTCCTTTTCTGAATGATCTCTCAATTTCGGGATCAAAAGAATGCAATGTAGGACCCTTTGATCGAGTTACATCTAGATTTTGAAAACAAAAGTTAGTAAAAATTCAGTAAGAAATAATAAAAATAGAAATAGAAATAAAGAAAAAAAAATAGCAAAGAAATAATTTTTATATGATGTCAGTAAATAAAGATAAATAAATTATCCTTCAACGGCACCAAAAACTTAATTAGAAACTTCTCACAAGTGTACGATTTCGTTCAAGTAATATAGTATAAAAATACAGACAAGGACATACAGGGAATTAACTTACTAAATTCACTAATTTATGGAATAAATTGTTCCTAAGCAAATTAATTATATAAAAAGGGAGAAAAATTGTATAACTTGGGTAAAACAAAAATAACTAAAAACAAATAAATAACTAAAATGAATTCAATAAAAATTAAGGATTCAATACAAGTTACAGCCTAAGGTTCAAATTTCACCACTAAATGATTTTTGTGGACCAGTGATATTGATTCATATTTAAATCTTTCTAAAGACTCAATTTCACTAAAATTTCAATGCCTTTTTTCAAATGTTCACTAGATTATTCTAAATTACTAATTATTTCTAATTTTGGATTTAAGTTATCAGAATTTTAAAATAAGAAATTGAATATAGTCACACGATCTCATTTAATATCTCTCCTATTTAATCAATCCCTATATTTATTATTCAACTAAGTAGATATCATCTCTCAATCTCAATATAATTCATAATTTCATTCAATTCTCTAGCCAAAAGAACTGAAGCATTAAGAACAACTTCAAACAACATAGCAAGAATCCAACTTCAAGCATGAAATCAATAACATCAATCCATAATAATCAAATTAGGACTACATCTTTCCCCTAGAAAAATAAATTAATTCATAATGAAAAACATGATAACCCTAACGAACATAATAAAATTCATTAAAGAGAAAAGAGAGCAAAGAATAAAAACTCATAGATTCCTCCCTTCTTCTCTGTATCCTCTATTGCAGAACTCTTCTGCTGCTTTTTCTTTCTCTCCTTCTTCTCTCTGTTGCGCTCTCTGCTTTTTATTTTCTTTTCTTCCATACCTCTTCTCTTATGTGCCTTCTCTCCTCTCTTTTTTCTATCTTTTCTTTGTCTTCTTCTCCCTTTTTCTCTTCCTTCCCTATTTTTTTTCCTTCTTTTTAACTTTTTCTCTTAATTTTTCTTTTTTGTCTTTTCTTTTCTTTTCTTTTTATAAGAACCCTAGGTTTAGGTCCATCCCAGGCCCATGATTTTTAAAATAAAAAATTAACTATAGGCCCATGTTTTTCAGAACCCAAAATTCCAAAATAAAACTTTTAAAACTTTTAAGCCCATTTGTCTATTTCTTCAAATTTGATGAAACAAATAAAATTGCTTGCAAATTAACAAATAATTAAGCTAAAATTATATCAAATAAATCAATTAAAATCCACTTATCAATTCACTTAGACGCCACATTATCTGTGGCATGCCTTTCATGTTGAGTCTCTGTTGGTCTCTTGGAGGGACTAGAACGAGCGGACTCTGGAATTTGTTGAGTTCCTGTTGGTCTCCTGGAAGGAAGGATGGGAATGAATTAGCTCGAGATTTTGTTTTGGTGCTACAGCAGGGGCATTAGTCAGATTTTCGTTTGTAACTATTTGGAGCGACTCTTCTTGAATCGCCTCTCCAATACGGAACTCGGTCCTTCGTGGATGTCCCCTTCTTGTGGGTTGTTCTGGTGCCATAGCAATGTATTTTTAATTTTAGGGAAATTCTAATAACTTTTCCCACTGACGGAGAGAGAAGTGATAGAACTCAAAAGAGACCTTTGGGTCACAACATTGTAATGCGACCTGCAATAACAATCGAAAAGAAATGAGATCACAGGAGTGGGCTATCTCCTTGAGGATAGCTTTAACAATCAAGTTAGGATTTTGACATTCAGAGTGTCAAGGTTGTATGTCATCCACAAAGTCATACCAGTGATCCATGATCATGGTGTCTTTATAGATGGAAGAAATCCATTCCTTCATTTTAGGAGTAATTACCTGATAGGAATCAATCTCTGTCCAAAGTAATTTGGCCTGATTGAGAGAGTATATTTCATCAATCTAATCTTGATCTTTTTAAGAGTTTCCTTCTTCAAATTTACCATATTATGTCACGTTTCTCTTAAGGAGTTTGAATGATTGTTAAGAAAACATTTTGAGGTGTTGGTCTTCGAGAGCTCTCTAGCGACCTTGGAGATGATCCAACAACCTTTATCTCTACCATAAGTTCCAGACCTAGGTCAGAAATAGAGTTTTGACCTTCATGAGGTTGTGTTGATTTATGTTTATAAACCTTTGAACGTCTTGACCCAGTAATAATCCAGATCGGATCTTTTACTCTTTGCATCGAGTTGTTGAGTAATCAAGTCGAGTATTCTGTTTAATGCCCGTTTGCCCATTAGATGTACTTTATTAAAATTTTCTATGAATTCTTTTCTTTTGTTTATTTATGAGGTTAATTTTTATGTGAATCACTTGACAGATTTGACAGCTAGTTGAATTTGTACTTTATGTATACAGATAGGAAAAGTAAATGATTATAAAATATTTCTTACTGATCTGGTTCTAAAATATACCAAAAGAAGGAAAAAAATATTAATATCATTTAGAGGGTTTTAAATGTATAAAAGAATCACGAATTAATGTGATCACGATAACTCTCGTTAAATGGGAAAAAATATTTAATGACAATTCCAAATGAGGTAAAATATATAACTGAAATATGATCTCAAAAACTTGTGAACTAAGCTTATTCTCTCTTGTATATAAGAAGAAGAAGAGTAATGCAGTCACTTCATTTCATTGAAGATCAAGAACTAAAGATTTTCTGGAACTAAAGTAGGTTGGTGAAGAATTTTCCCCATCTAGTTTAAGATTTTATTTTAATTTTTTTTTGAAATTGTCTTCATTTGCTCCCTTTTAATACATAATTATTTGATGATTAGAACTGCGTTTTTCTTTTTGTAACAGAAACAGTTAGTCATGGAGGACAATAACAACCCGTTGCTCTTTTCATCAGGTTTTCTCTTAAAACTTTTTTCTAATGGTTTATTTCTACAGTCTACTTCATCTCTATTTCCTTGTCTTTCTTTCAAAATTTTTATATGTAAATTTAATTTTCAAAAAGTGCTAAATTTAATTAGTCAAGTATATTTCACAACTTATTAAATAAAATAAAATCAAATACTTTACTATCGAGATTTTCTATGTTATTTTTTTTGTAAATTTTATTTGCAATTAACTTTGAATTGGATACGTAATTTATGGTATGGGGTCATCCTTGGTGTAGTTTCAACAAAAAAGAGTTCGAAGTTGGCTGATTTGCAGAAGGAGCTCGAGATCAAAGAGTCAAAGATTCAGGAGCTCAAGAAACAAAGAGATGAAACAAAGGAATGTCTTGAAAATATAAGGAAGACCGTTTCAAAAGAGAAAATGGAAGCGTTCATGATGCTTACTGGGAAATACAACAGCCTTAGGGATGAGTATAAGGCACTCTCGGCTAACAAGATACAGTGTAACAAGGAGTAAAATTGTTATAGGTATGATTGGTTTGCACAATGGTACATATTCCTCCCTAAATAAATTTGAATTTGTTCCCAATGAGATTAAATGGATGGATGGTATATAATAATTAAGTTTTGTTTTCTTATACATGCAGATAGATTGAAATAACTGTTAGCAAATTAGAATAGAAGTAATGATCAGTGACAAGTGCATTGACTTGGAGGGAGGGATATTCTCATCCATCATGTCCCTATTAATTAATGAGCTAAATAAATTAAAATGTTCTTATTCCCAAATGCATAAGTGCTGAGTGTGATTGAATTTTGGGGTATACTATTGATGACATAATTGTCAGTTAGAAGTATGAGTTTTGAGTCTTAATTCATCCCAATTAATGGTGTTCTATAATGTCTCATGGCAGTTTGTCAACCTCTACGGAAAATAGATATCCTCCAATCAAATATGTTAATCGGCCTATTGTTAGTAATAATAGCGAGTTGAAGAGGCCTATTGGCAAAGGAAAACGCAAACAAGTTGTTAATTATCCTCAACCGTAAAATTGAAATCCGAAATTGCAACAGAATTGAAATCCCAATTGCAATCAATTCTACCTCACATCTATAAAGTAGATGAATTCATAAAATCCAAGCCGCAACTTTATCAATTAGCTCTTGACGGGCAAATGGGTATGATCTGAAAGGCCTAATCCAAATGTTCGATAACTTGATTCAGGAATTGAGAACTCAAAATGTTTTACTAATGGATTAAGACGTCCTTGGTCTATAAACAAGAGTCACCGAGATTCAACAACAGTCAAACTTCTATCCAAGATCTATAGTTTACAACATCCTTTTTTAAGGAGAGAGAGACATGTTATCCATGACCAATAGGTCATGACTATCACTGAATGTGGTTGTGGTCAGCTCCCTATAAAACCATGTATGGACATAGCACTTTCTGACACAGAAACTCCATCAAATCAAGATAAAGAATAGTGGGATAGCCTCTCACCCACAATCAAAGCCAAATTACACGAGATAGAGATCAACTCAAATAAGGTAAAAGATGATTCACTCTCCTTTTACGCACACTAATCACAATCAATTGGACTATCTGAATTACAATTCAATCAGCCCTATTCTTTCTAGAGTTTTAGGACTGACTTTGAGATTGGAGTTATCCTCAGGGCAAAAGCCAACTTTGGTGATCATTTATATTTTTCTAGTTGTTCTGGTAGGCACTATAACAACGGGGTGACTTGGAGTCCAAATTGAGCTAAAAATATGGATAGATGGAGTAGTATTTTCAATTTTCTTTACTAACTTCCTCAAAATATAAACTTATCATCAATGTAAATTTGGGATGATTCATCTTTATTAATAACCTAGTTTAAAAAAAATTATTTTTTCTGCTCCTAATTGTAATTTGAAGTTATCTTGTTATATCTAAGGTAAAGTTTTTTTTCATCTCAAAATCTACCATTAGGGACATAGTCTCACTCTATAGGTTGCTTGGCTTGAGGGTAATTTGGAAATCGAGTTGCTTACCCAATGCATCATTTTTTGACTGGCCTAATTGAATTAGTCTCCTAAATCCCACCCTATATTACATCAATTTATCTAATTAGACCTTGTGTCGATTTTGGATTTCAATATTTTAATTCTAGTACAATTCCCATAAAATCTTTTTTTTGTAGGACATACTTATCTCATAACTAAATCTAATAAGCATTCGATTAATTCTGATAAAAAGACCCCCGCTCCATGAAAAAGGTATACAATCACTACTTTCTTTATAAATTATTTCTCTCAAAATTTAATTCTAACTTAAACAAAAGGTTTCTTGGGCATTCATGACAATCAATTGCTAATCTTGCAGAAAGAATAGAGTGGAGATGCACATGGTTTGGATTTTGGGTTTCCAAAATTTGGAATATCACAATTGGCTCCGTCTATGGGGACGATTTCTAAGATGTTCTCTTCTTAGCTTTTTCTTTTTTTTTTTTATAAAAAACAAATTCATCATGTTGAGCCATAGCTTCGAAGAGTGAATGCAACTTGCAAGGCAACAACAATGTTGAGAACCTTGAGGTCTTTTGAGGAATTTCTAAAATAGGCTGAATCTCCTGAGAAATTTCCCAAACATGCTAACTCTCCAAAAGAATCTTCCAAACTAGCTAACTCTCCCAATGAATCAATCAGGCATAATTGGAGTCAATGAAGGAGCCTATACAAACCTTCACAACCATTGCTTTACAGGCCCGTATTAACGCTAAAAGAAGAATAGACTCTAAGACATAGTAGTAGGAGTCAATCCATATGAAAGATCTCCTTTTATAAACCCTTTATGTTTGAAGATTATGCCCTTAAGATTCAAATCACTTCATATTACAATGGGGTATGACAGAACAAGGGAACCACATGGGTGAGTATATCTTCGACATGGGGATGGATATATGAATACCCAAATCATGTAAAATGCATAACTTTCTACTGTGTAGACAGTTGTGGTTTAAAAACCACCATTCCAATAGTAACTACAATTGGAGTCAACTAATAGATTTGTTCTTAAATAACTATCAGGCAGAGCTTGAGAGAGAACACCAAAGATACTACAACAAAGTCAATATCAAGCTGTAGAAATTGAACAAAAGATGTCATTATCTATATCAAAACCTTCTATAAACGACTAAAAGGAGGTTACACATGCAATAACCCGTTTGGTTGAAATATATAGGTTACATAGTAACCTGTTTAGTTGATGTATACATAAAAAAAGTTTAGCACAAGACAACTGACTCTAAGCGTAAGATAAATCAATGCCAAGAAGATCATTCGTCCAAATCATAAAAGTAGTCCCAATAACAACAAATCAATGGTACTTCATTAATCATCAAGGCTGAACACAACCAGAACTAGTCTATTAACGGCAATTGAGAAGATAGAGTTTTATATCCTTCCAAACCAATGAAGTCTTCTAGTGAAAACAAGAATTCAGAAAGAGAGAGTTAACTGAAAAATATTCTATGTTGAGGATCTTGTCCTAAAGAAGGTAAATGTAGAGAAACAAGGTTAGCCTCGAAAGTTGGACGAATATTGGAAGGACCTACATTGTTCAAAAAGTTAATACAATTTGGAGCTATGGATTTGAGAATCAAGAAGGTCGAAAAATCTCAAGACCTTGGAAAGTATTCAACCTTAAATGTTTTACCAGTAGGACAAACTTTGTCAAACTACTTGCCATCATAAAGCAATTTGCTTTCACTTTACTACATACTATCTATAGAAAAGTAAAAGATGGGTGCTACTCACCTATCTATAATCTGGTTACAAGGTCGCCCAGACCACCAAGCTATGGAATTGCTCCAACCAAAGAGTCAACTAGAGACTTTTTATAGTTTATTGACCAACAAGTCAACCAAACTCTCTATAGTTATCTTGATCAACAAGTCAATCAGACTCGCCATGGTCAAATGAAAAACGAGTAGACTAGAACTTAGAAGATAACTATTATCAAAGTCAATGCGACTTAACCAATTTAAGAACTCTAGAAGATGTATACGTCAAGCCAATAAAGGTAAATGACAACGAGGCAAAGACCATCCCTAGTCATTAATTTTTTCTTTCTCTCTCTTCTTTATTCCTGTTTCTCATCTGCCTCTTCGGTTCCAGTTGTCAATACATAGTAGTAATAGCAGTATATAAAAACTAGAGAGAGTAGTTAGAGGGAGGATTCTATCAACTTGGGGTGCTCGGTCTAGTCCTTCTTGTCAACTTCTGAATTGCTTTTCACTCTACAATTACTACTTTCTTTTCACCATTGACATATTTACTTCATTCCCACGAATGGAGTTCATTTTGGTGCATTAAAATAGTCTATTTTGGTGCATTGATGTTCTTTGAGCTAGCTAGAATTTTCTAGTTGCTGCATTTACCGACTACCTTAAAGATCCAATGCTGCTCATTTTTTATAGGTTAGTTATCTTCGTCCTTCCCTTAATTTGTTATTGCTTGGTTTTTTCCCTTCTCCATTTCTAGTTTGGCTGTATTGGGTTTTGGAGGTGTGGGTCTCGACTGTAACTGATTTTGGTTTGAGGAGGAAGCAGACTTGTTTTATTTGGTGTGGGTATTTAGGTCTTTGGCAGCGTCCTGGGCAGCATTAGTGGTGCGACAGCCTCTCTATTCTAGCTAGCTGATGTTCTTTGAGCTAGCTAGAATTTTCTAGTTGCTGCATTTACCGACTACCTTAAAGATCCAATGCTGCTCATTTTTTATAGGTTAGTTATCTTCGTCCTTCCCTTAATTTGTTATTGCTTGGTTTTTTCCCTTCTCCATTTCTAGTTTGGCTGTATTGGGTTTTGGAGGTGTGGGTCTCGACTGTAACTGATTTTGGTTTGAGGAGGAAGCAGACTTGTTTTATTTGGTGTGGGTATTTAGGTCTTTGGCAGCGTCCTGGGCAGCATTAGTGGTGCGACAGCCTCTCTATTCTAGCTAGCTGATTTATTCTCACTGCTTGGTACTCCTGTAAGCTGACCGAGTGAAGAAGATTAAACAAAAAACAGTTTGATCGGTTAGATTTCAACTTGGGGGTCGGTTGGTGTTTCCCCAAGCAAGAATATTTCGATGACTCTGCCACTACCATAACGGACTTAAAAAAATTTAAATTGCTAATAATGACGGCCGAAAGGGAAGGAAAGGTAGAGGGTCTGCAAAGAAAATGAAGAAATCCATTAGAAGCCCAATTGTTACTATGACTGATGGGCCTGATAGCCACGTCTTCCGTTCCCTATGAGTACGATGTAGATAGAAAGGGCAAGCACTGCTTGATAGCTTACCTATTCTCCCACCTTTAAAGAAGGATTTAGGGAATTGCTTTCGCTACCAGAAACTGAATTAATTCCTGATGGGCGTCCAGAATTAGAAATATCTAGCTCACTAGGCTCGGACAGCTTTGTTGAGCAGGCTGACCTGGAAGCCTCTTTGGCAGATAGCACTGGGACTCTTGAACCTGGGCCTGATTGTGCTGATTCCCTTGGCAAATTCGCCCAGAAAATTGATAATTGTGGACGAACTCCAATCCGAGGCATGGAGGGAGATGTCGCTGATGTGAAGAATAAGGAGTCTAACTCGGACAAGGTAATACAGAAAAAATCATGGGCAGGGCTAATTTAACAACCGTGGTAAAGACAGGAGACTCAAACTTGGCTATGTTCCATCTGAGCATGACATTGGGGAATTGACATTGCGGGAAGTAGATGAGGTTACCATGGTTTGGGAATTTTCTTTGATTGGATTCATCATTGGAAAATTTTCGGGTAGGGGAGCCGTGATTGACCATGCGAAAACTTGGTGTGCTGTGTCAAAGTGCATTTCCCTAACAGTGGATGGATCATATTTACCTTTGAAAGGCAGGAGGATCGTGAGTTTGTTCAACAACGTGGACCATACTCTATCTTTGGAAGACCTCTATTTTTAAAGAATATGCCATCTTGCTTTGAATTTGATGCCAAGGACCTTCGGAAGGTTCCAATTTGGGTTAATTTCCAGGGTTTAAATGGCTAATTTTTGAATGATAGAGCTCTTAGTATTATTGGTTACTTGGTGGGAAAGCCTATTACAATTGATCACATTACTAAGGCAAGGGAAAGGAAGGGTTTTGCACTTCTCATTGAGGTTGATATCTCTCTTCCTCTCAAAAGAGTAGTGAAGGTTAGAAATCCGGTGTTGGGTGAGGTGTTTTTGCAAAGATTGATCTATGAATTTGAGCCAAAGTTTTGCACAAGTTGCAACTCTTTTAACCATGCCTCTGATTTTTGTCTGTCTAAGGTCCAAGTTACTGATCATGAAGGTCCAAAGGGTCTAAAGGCTGGTCAATGTGGTAATAAGGTAGTAGAAACTGGTAGGAAGCTTTCTAAAGGAGAAGGTTGTAGAGGTGAACACTGCTCCTACGGTTGCCCAAGCTCTTGCCAAAGAAGGCCATGCTCACTCTACTGCCCGTGGAAATTTTCAACCATGGGCATGCCCTCTCGGATGCTCCAAAGGGTTTCGAGGCAGGCCAAGGTGGTAATAAGGGAGAGGAGAATGGTAGGAAGATTTCTAAAGGCAAGGAGAAGGTTGTAGAGGCACACACTACCCCTGTGGTTGAAACTGCTCAAGGTGGTGGTTCCTCAATGGTAGGTGGCTTGAAACATGGCAAATGTAAGGGCATAACAATGAATAATGATAAAACTGTCTAGGTTAATAACCTCAAATATGGATAGTTGGTGAGCAAGACTGCATGCACCGACACCCAACTTGCTGCCCAGATAGATACATGCTTTCTAGGGTGCACAGAGGATGGTGCTTCTACTCGTGTAGGGAACATTATGCAAGGGTAGCCAAATGACACAATTGCTGCCCAGGGAGTCATTGGTTTGGTAGACATGGTCGCTACCAATGGAAACTTAGTTGTGGTTGCTCTTGAATACCTGTCCAAGGAGGAATGGATAGTATCTAAGATAAAAGCCAAGAAAGGAGGCAGAAGATATATATCTTTTCTTATATAGTCAACATATTTTGTGTTGTAGAACTGGAAGAGAATCAAGAAAAAGAACCAGAAGATGAAGGAGAAGAGGAAAATGAGGATGAGAACATAGAAGAGAATCTGGATAGATACGAGGCACTCGATCTGGTAGATTCTTATGTCTCTCTGTTTCCTAGATTCTCTCAGCATATAGTCAATTGTACATTTTTATATTTCTTTTGTTATTATTATTCAGGCAAGACAAGATGGACATTTTTTAGCAGAACATTCCAGTATCCTTAAAATACAGATAATCACTCTTCCTGTTGCGGACTCCTAATCTTTTTGATATGCATGAGGGAGAGAAGTAAAACTTCCAATAACTTTTCCTATTTTTCCAAGTTATTGTCACTGAATTTAACTTTATCAACCTTAAGATCTCATACAACAGCTATTGTTTTCAGTAACAAATGTTATGAAAACTCATCTCTTTTTCTAGTGGATTGCCGATAGCATGAGGGCAATTATATTCAGTGAGGTTTCCTGTTCATTCTCCAGATACAGATCATGAGAATATCTTAAGAAACTATCTGCAAGATCTCGTTGATAGTTTCCCATTTAACGGAGCAGGGGAGGATGAATTGGTGGCAGCCAATGATAGTGATGGAGAATATCAGATATATGAAGATTATAGTGATGGAAACAACTATGATGATGATGAATATTAACGTACAATTGTGTAAGTATTTTCTTCATTCATGACATGAATATTCGATTCTCTCTGGATTCTCCTTCTCTTTTTGCTCATATTCCACATTTCTAACTTCCTTCAATGCGATAACATATCACTTTTGTTAGGATCAATCCCTGGGAAATTAGACAATAACAAAAATAATAACAGAATATGTAGAGAAAATAAGAACACATAGGAGATTTACGTGGTTCGGTCAATTTGACTTACGTCCACGGGCGAAGAGGAGCAAAGTATTATTAATACGAAGAAAGATAGGTATTGGAGAAATACCCCATAAATCCTAAAAGGGAAGAGAGAATTCAAGAGTATACAAAATACCTCTTGGTTGGTACATCTTAATTAAGAACTCTTGACGTCTATTTATAATACTCAAGGAAGGCAAATCTCTCTCCCATAATCAATATGGGATTAGAAAAACAAATCCTAAACCATATAGGATAAAACCATTGCAAATCCTAAACCATGTAGGATAGAGACACTTTTAACAAATCCTAAACCATTTAGGATAGAAGTACTGTTAACAAATCCTAAACCATCTAGGATTGTAGGATCAAGGCATTCCTAACAAATCTCCACCTTGACTTGCATCCTAGA
>JAWZTD010037622.1:0-13143 GCA_035221335.1 Echites panduratus | reverse complement strand
AAAATCTTGAGCTTTAATCACATTAAAAGGTTGGCTTGAAACCATGTCATCTTGGAGTGCTCTTCTTTGGAAAATGGATTCAAAATTAATGAATTCTTCTCTTTCTTGAATGAAGATTATCATTGCTTGTCTTAACTTTGAAGCCCTTGATCTTGTGATAGGTCCACTTGGTATTCTTGGACATGGGTCTCCATCATCTTAGGTAACTCTTTTATTGTTCTTGAGTGATTAAAATTGGGCAATCGATTAGTTTGATTGAGGTATTGATGTGTCTTTACAAATCAAGAGAATGGTTGATGAAGGAATCACTTTATAGGACAATTTAATTAACCACAAACAAACCTTGATTGAATCCTTGTTAATTTAACTGTGAATTTGAAGATTGTTGAATTTGAAATCAATTCAAAGTCTAAGAAGATCACATCATCATTTGGTATCAGAGCTATGGTTTCATCAATTGAGGTTTGAACTATCTTTATTTGCTTTCTTTGTGTGCTTAGATCATGTTTGTTTCATTAAAATCTCATGATCTAATGTTTATTTTGTGATTTTGTTCTTCTACATCTATCCTACCTTTCCTAATTGTGATCGTTATGTTTGGATCTAACCTATGGCCAAAAACAAGGGTTGATTCAATTTTTTTTATGTTTGTGTTTCTTCCACCTTCCATGAAAAGACAAAATACAAAAAAAAAGAGTGTTACAACTTCAAAATTGAAAAGAAAAAAATAGAGACAAAAAGGAAGAAAAACAGTGGTTTGAAAAATTGCAAGAAAATTTTGAGAAATGTTACTGAAATTGTTGATTTGTCTTGAGAAATTGATATATTTGAATACTTGAAGGTGTGTAGAAGATTTGTGATTAAGTTAGAAGTTGAATTGGCATTGATTGATGCAAAATTGAATTAGTTTTGAGAAATTTCCATTGCAAAGATTTTTTATCACAATTTTCTTTGACCTCTAGATATTTGACAAAATACCTATCATCTATTTCTTTGAATTCTAAGTATCCTAATATTTCGATTGTGTTCATTGACCTATTTTCTATACAATTTGGTTCTTGTAAGTGAATTTTTTGTTGATTATTTGATTCAGTTGTGTCGTTTGCCTGGTAGCTTGCCTTTGGTGATTGACATTGTTCTTTTGAATCAACTAAGAACTTCAAAAAGAGTTTGAGTGGAAAAAATGCTTGACTGGAGAGTTTAAAAGAGTGAAGAAAAAGCCAGTAACAAGTGTGATACACAAGTGAAAGTGAGGGTGTTGAACAAGGAAGCTTCACCTTCATCACAAGCTTCAGTAATGGGTGAAGATCATGGAGGAATAGCTTATCTTGTGGAGGAACTGAGGAAATTGTCACACAATATGGATGATATGAGAAGGGATATCAGTTCAAGGATGGTGCAAGTGGAAGAAAGAGTGAATTCTGATGATGCAGCTCACCCTCTTCATTTGAGAAATCAAGTACCACAAAGAGGGAGAGGAAGAGGACATCAACCAAGAGTTCCACCAAGAAGGAGACATGTGCAAGATGAATATGAAGAGGATAATAGTAATAAGGGAGATTATGAAGATGAGAATGGTGATGAAAAACTAAGAAGACAAAGAAGAAACAATGACATTGACAAAAATCTTTGAAGTATCATGCTTATGGAGGAGATGATCCAAATGCTTATTTGTATTGGGAAAAAATGATAGATTCCAGTTTTGAATGTCATAGATTTTCTGAAGAAAAGAAACTTAAGTTGGCCATTGTTGGGTTCATGGATTATGCAATTGTATGGTGGGATCATTTGGTAATTGCAAGGAGAAGGCAAGATGCTCCACCTATAGAGACATGTGAGGACATGAAAATGTAATTAAGGAAGAGATTTGTGCCTAAACATTACCAATTCCCTGCATCACAAACTCTTACTAAAGGAGCCAAGAGTGTGGATGCTTATTAGAAGGAGATGGAGATGGCAATGATTCGAAGCAATCTTGTTGGAGAGGAACCCGAGGAAACCATGGCAACGTTTCTACATGGATTGAATAAGGAGATAGGAGACATACTTGAATTGCAATATTATGAAGATTTGGAGGAAATGGTTCGAAAAGCTATCAAGATTGAATGACAAGTCAAAAATAGGAGATCACACTATGGGTAATCTTTCCAACTTTCTAGTCATGGAAATTTAGGCTACAAGTTCATGGCCTCTGTGGTACTTGAATGACAATTAGAACCCTTGGAAATTCAACATTCGACCAATTAAGAACCCTCCAAGCTAAAGGTGAATGACAATAAGGAAGCATTTGGAGACAAAGGCAAAGCTCACAATCCTTCTAATAGGGCTAGAGGTGTTAAATGCTTTAAATGCCATGGTTTTGGACATTATGCAATCGATTGCCCGAACAAAAGAGTTATAATCATTATTGATAGAGATAATGTGGAGTCTTGTAGTAAGAAAGAGGATGAAGATTGGAGTGAAAATTGTGAAAATACAATTGATAGTGATGAAAATGATCCTATTGAGGGACAACTCCATATGATGCTTAGAAGAGTCCTTAGTACTTAAACAAAAGAGGAGGAAGATATACAAAGGGAGGACTTATTTCATTCTAGATGTTTGATTAAGGTGAAACTTTGTAGTTTGATTATGGGTAGTGGGAGTTGTGTGAATGTTGGAAGTAGGTATATGGTAGATAGGTTGAAGTTGCCATGCATAGTTCATCCAAAACCATATAGACTACAATGGTTAAATGATAGTGGTGAAGTGAAAGTGGGAAAGCATGTGTGAATTTCTTTTTCCATTTGATAGTATAGTGATGAAGTGTTATGTACATTTGTTACTTGGAAGGCCTTCGAAATATGATAGAAAGTGACTTTGATAGCTTCAAGAACAAATACAAGCTTCAGTTTAGGGGAAAGAGAATACATTTGAACTCTTTGAAGCCCTGTAAGGCTTAAGTATATCAAAAGACACTTCTTGACAAAACGAAAGAATACTATGAGGAAAAAGAAAAGAAAGACAAAGAGAGAAAAGAAATTGAGTGAAAACAAAATTAGAGTGCCTTGAAATTGAAAGAAAAGGAGAAGAGAGGAAAAGAAAGAGCAGAAACTAGCTATGAGAGAGGAGAAGAGAAAAAGGCAAACAGAGAAAGCAAGAGTGAAAAGAAAGTGAGCTTTTATGCAAAAGAAAGAGAGGAGTATGAGGCCTATGGCATTACTTATGTACAACTATTCTTTGATTTCTTCTTCTAATGAGACTAACAATTCTTGTCCTAGTGTCATTAACTCTTTTTTGCAGGAATTTGAAGATGTTTTTCATAAAGAATTACCTATGGAGTTACCACCAATTTCATGGAATAGACCATCAAATTGATTTGCTTTCGAGAGCACCTCTCCCAAACAAGGCCGCTTATAGGGCAATCCCGGAAGAAACCAAAGAGCTTCAACGACAAGTGGAGGAACTTCTTGCGAGAGGTTATGTGATTGAAAGCTTGAGCCCTTGTGCAGTCTCGGTACATCTTGTGCAAAAGAAAGATGAGACATGGAGAATGTGTGCTGATTATAGGGAAATCAATTAAATAACAGTAAAATATCACTTCCCCATCCCTCGTTTGGATGACATGCTTGATGAATTAAGTGAAGTGTTTGTTTTACTAAAATTAACTTGAAAAGTGGCTACCACCAAATAAGAATGAAAGAAGGTGATGAGTGGAAAACTGATTTCAAAACAAAGCATGGACTTTATGAGTGGTTAGTCATGCCCTTTGGGCTCACAAATGCACCAAGCACTTTCATGAGATTAATGAATCACATTACTAGGAATTGTATTGGTAAATTTGTGGTGTGATTCCTTGGAATTGAAGTTTCTCATATCAATGGTTTAATTCCTTTGGATTCTATCACAAGATAAGTTCCCAACATTTTCATCAATTAGTTCAAGTTTAGTATTAGATTGATTTTTGGAATTGATTATCCTAAACCAATCCAATTAATTTAAAGACAATTCAACACAATAAACCGAAGTGAAGAAAGCCTCAAAAGAAGTTTATCAAGAACCTTAGATATTCGTTAAGAAACCCTAACCAAAAGATTAATTTGATCTTTCAAGAGAAAAATCCCGAAGAAAATTCTTATTTTTTATTAAAAGATAGAATGTGATGATTGGAACACAAGGATAATGGTATGTTTATGGTGTTCCAACCCTATTCCAACCTAATAATACATTCAAGGGTGTTAATTACACATTAGACACTTGAACTAACATGAAAAATCAAGCAAAAACCAAGAAAGTCCGAAACGAAGTCACTCTTAGACATAAGGAACCCAGCGCCGAAAAGGAATGGTCAAGCTCAGGATGGAGCTGCTTGGAGCCTAATGGACAGCCTAGTTGAGTGCCCTGAACATTTCTGAAAACATGCTGAAATGAATACCAATTTGGCCAGCGCAGGATGGTTCAAGTTTTCACTATTTCTTCTCCAATTCATTTCCATAGTTTCAAGTTATCTATGATGCTTTTTCAAGGACTTTTCCAAGGTCTTTTTTATTATGTTTTAAGCTATATAATCCCTCTTGAACATCATTAGAATCATCAACCTTGATGTCATTAAAGTTCATCCTTGAATCAACACCATCTTCACATAAAATGTCTTCAAACAAGCCATCATGGTCAAGCTGTTCTTCTTTGTTTAACGTCAATGCGTTTGTGCCTTCCTTAAACTTGGAATGTTGATCTTCATAAACTTCATTCCTTCCTTAGACCTTATCATTCCCTCCTTTGAAAAGATTTGCACTGAAATCTTCAAGTCTTGAAATGAGGATTTTATCCTTCTAAGGAAATGTCCAAGTTCCAATCAAAGTTCCTTGGTCACCATCATCCCCCCTTCGTCGGAAAGATTCATCTCGAATCTTCAAGTCCTACATGAAAAGGAGAATGACCATTAGTATTGATTGAAGAAATATTCCACGAATACTTACCAAGTGTCTCTATGGAAGGTGTAAAATTAGAATGCCTTGCCATCCCCTCTTTCAAAGGTGGTGGTTTTTCTTTCATTGAGATGTATTCCTTCTCATATATAAGATACTCATTGAAAGAAGCAACATATGAAAGGAATACTATCCATTTTAAGCTCAAAGGATAGAGAATGATGTCAATCATAACCCCTATTGGTCTATTTCTCCAATAAGCATTGAACAAAGGAACTTCAAAGATAAAGTTCATGCATATTAATCTCCATGTGGTAGGCATGTTTCCTGTGCAACATAGGAACTATTACACGTGACTCAACATTAAAGCAATTAATTGCAAAGTGTAGGTATATTGTGTGTACTGTCATATTGATATCAACTAGAAGTTGCAAAAATGGATCAAAAGGGCACCAGAATTAATTTTTATAGTTATCTTTCATGTGTTTCATACCATTTCTGTCCTAATTAAATTTATTACTTAACATTGCACATTGTAATGATCATTTGTGCCCTACACACGAGAGGACTGAATTTTATCTCATGCATCAATGGAACACATATAGAAGTTATTTCCCATTTCTACTGTATTAATTGACTATGAACATTAAATTTTTTGAAGGTTCAGTCTATAGGTACTCTTCATCAGAGAGTGGTTATTTTGAAAACCAGTCTGTCTCTACAGGCCTAGTAGGCAGAAGTTTATGAATGCTAAGGGGGTTGATAGATAATTAGTTATTTGACATGGTTGGTCAGAAGAAGCATGCAATTATTTACACATGAGCAAAACAGAAGTTCATTTCGAGAAGGAAGAATTATGGATTTGCCCCCTAAAATCAAAATAGCGGACTGAAGATTTGATAAAGGCTTTTCAATTGGGATGCAATTTTGTTGTGGATAATAAGGTTTTTGATGATAGTCATTTACTTCACATTCATAGCCACATGTATGCTATAAACAGGATAATTGTAAAATGAAAAATGCAAGACAAGTTCACATTATACATATTATTGGAAAAGCAGTATCAATGCATGAGTAGATTATATTGGAAATCCTAAAAATGCTAAAACAAAAGAATTTCAGATGCATTTGCCATGCAGTAGCTAGAGTCAAAATGCTAATTCTGAAATAAGCATTATTGACAGTCATCTCTTAGGTATTTTAGCAATACAATTGACCCATGTGCTGGAGATGTGGTATGAATCTTGACCATCACTTTTCTGCTACAAAAGTTTTGTTTTAATGTAGAAGAGTAAGGGTCCAACAAAGCTAAGATGTAGTGTCTACCTACAAGGACTTGTAGCAATACTTTGTAGTTATATTGTATAATAATATAGAATTGATGTAATAAAAATGGAAAGAACTTTATGATAAGTAGAGGACCTTCACAGTAATAAAAGAACCCAACTGTATTACTTGTCTTCCAAGTTGTAAGGGCCAAATGATCAATTACATCATTGTCAGCTCATAGGAAAAGCCCATTTTATGTACAATATAATGACTACTCAGATTAAACCATAGCAATGAATACTAAAAAATGAATTGGTATGCAGTAACGAAACCCTATAATGAAGGGTTAATATAATTTTGTACACAACGAAAAACAACTTATGGTTTTTAAGAAATGAGAGGAATTTTAAAATTAAAAGAAATAATATGGAAAGTATGTGATAGTCCTGCAACTACTCATCGAGCCTTGAAATGAAATCAACAGAAGTGTTAAGGCCCCCTCAAGATCACAAATATTATTACAGTCAGCCAAGTATGAGAGAATTCTATGCAAACATTATTACTGAACCTTGTTGGGGGTTGGAAAACATTTACACATGAGTCTAAAATGTATGTAACCTTGAGTAAGGAAAATCAGCAAGGAGATATTCAAATTTTATATACAACTTTACTTCTCAAAAGCAATGTCATAGATATGAAGCATGCAACATGTGGCAAGAAGGCTTTCTAAGTTGCTTGAATTCCTAAATACCAGCCAAACACTTTCAAGATCACAGTTAAGGCCATTTTTCTGCATACATACTTAAGAAAAAATCTGGAGTGCTTTCCTCAACTGAAAACTTTCTGCAACTGTAATACCTAAAATGGTCATCTGACTCAAGGGACAAAAAAGCTTATATCTCCCTGTTAAGGCCCTTTTTCAACATACATACTTAAGAGAAAAAATTTTGTATCCAGAATTGAGAACTTACAACAACTGTATGACCCTTAAATGTTCATATGACTCAAGGAGAAAAAAGCTTATATCTCTATAAGTGTTAAAGAGGTTCTAAGGACTGACAATGGCAGTGAATCTCGAGTGCTTCCAAGGCATGGTCAAATATGAGAAAGTACACAGATTGGCAAGTAAAGATGAAAACAACATTTTTGGTGCAAAATATATCCTTGGCTGAAAGAAATCAAGTGTCTTCTAAGGCCCTAGTTTTGAGTTTGATAATTCTTTGAAATGATGCCTCAAATACAGATTGGTAGAGAATAAGAGATGGTACCAAGCTTAGAGGAATAAGTAATTAAATTTTCCGGAGATGAAAAACATAGAGCGACTGTGCAAAATTAATTGGGAAGATTCTAGAAGAGATGCAACCATAAAAATTTCATGACCAAAAAAATGTTTCTAGTGAACGGAAAATTCTTACAAACCTACTACCCATATTCAACATTACATTAGTTCATTCACCTTTCTAACTAAAAAATGACTAAAAAAATAAAAGGAAGACTCAGCCATCATCAAATCAACCACTTTGCATGAACTAACTGAATGCAAGAAACCTTAAAAATGTCACTGGTTACATAGCTATTCACTGCGATTTCACAAATCTAAGTTCTGACGAAGAAATGTTAGATGTGATTTCCAAGGATGAAACAAACTTACTTGTGGACTATAGCAAGGAAGACTCTATTTTGCGCAACTAACCTAAGCCTTCTCTAATCCTACAGAAGCACTGGCTCGAACTCTCTGTCTCAATTTCTCTGCTCACGGATTTGGAGCCTTTTTTACAACATAAGATTTGATAATGTTGGGCAAACTCTTGATGCTTTTGGATTTCTACTCTCTGTTGCCCTCAAAGATGGGGGAATATATTAAAATGGAGCAGTGGAGCTCCCTTAGGAGTATAGTTAAAAGATAAATTGGTAAGTGAATTCGGGATTTTCTTTGCTTTCCTCTTCCTGGTTGCACTAATATCACATTTTAGGTGAGTGAATTGGGGATTTAGGAGCAAAGTTGGGGGAAAGGCTATTTGACGGGAGTTTTACATAAAAGACATTGCACTCTCTTGAATGAGGACCCACTGCTATTAGTACACTCTAAGCAATTTGGAGTTATTTCTTTAAGAGAGGTACAACGGGTGTAGTCCATTCTTTCCTTGGGGGAAGAAGAACCCCCTTCACAATACAAGTCTATAAACGAAGGTATTACACAACCAAATGAAGCATGCACTTCTTTTGCATTATATGTATACATATATATGTCTTATTTCAAAGATTTATAATTTTCCACTATCATTATTCTAATATCATTTGAACCAAGAATTCAATAAACTGACTCTCACAAGAAAAAAATAATGCATCGAAAAAATTTTGGTCGAAGTATTCCTCATCCAATTAAATTCACTATAATAAAAAAGTAGGTCGGGCTATGCTTTGAAATGTTCTTATGTTAGTCATCTCTTTGGGTTTCACCATAATCATACAATGCATTTCTTTCTACATTTATTGAACTAAATTGGTGTAGTAAAATTTGTAAAATTTATGAGTCATAATATTTAAACATCCATATCACCTTAAGACATTGGGGACTATACCCTTAATCTTCACCTTAAGGGTATAAATAAGAATATATAAAAGTAAATACAAATATGATTAATCCTTCTGCAAGCATTATTATTGTTAATGACATCACTATTTATTGAATTAAAATGTAAGTAAAATTTATAAGTGTCACAATACTTAAGTATCCATATTCTCCGTTATTTTAGGTAATTTGTTTCCATCAGAATATGTCCTACCACATGTATGGAATTAAGATTTAAGTAAAATTTATATTCATGCCCAAAAAGATACTAAGAGTGACAAATATCACCTTAAGTATTGGGGACTATACCCTTAATCTTCACATTAAGGGTATAAATTGGTTGTCATAAAAGTAAATACAAATATTATTAATTCTACTACAATCATTATTATTGTTAATGACATCACTATTTACTGAATATAAATGTAAGTAACATTTTTAAAATTTATAATGTAAGTATCATTATTATTGTTAATGACATCACCATTTCTTGAAATAAAATGTAAGTCACAATATTTAAATATCCATATTCTCTTTTATTTTAGGTATTTAGTTTTTGTTAGAATATATCCTACCACATGTATGGAATTAAGATTGAAGTAAAATATTATATTCATGCCAAAAAAGAGTGACAAATATGACATTCAGGCATTCGGGACTATTCCCTTAATCTTCACATTAACGGTATAAATTGGTTGTTATAAAAGTAAATACAAATATGATTAATTCTACTACAATCATTATTATTATTATTATTTATTATTATTATGGAATTAAAAATATTTTGGTCTGTGCTTTAAAATGTTCAACCAATGAATCATCTCTTTGTGTTTCAGTTTTTGTCGAAGTAGATATATATTGTTATTTTATTGAATTAAAATGTCTGTAACATTTATAAAATTTTTATAGTTACAATATTTAAATCTCAACCTTTGTCATTTTAGATAATTAGTTTTTAATCAAAATTTATTTGCCACATTATTTAAAACACAACAAGACAAGTTGTTTAGTAGCAATATATATGCGGCAATACCCCTTTGTTTCATAGGAATAATGAATAGCTTCATGCATTAAGAAGAGACCTATTTCCTACAACTTATAAGGTCAACTGCGGACTTAACCTTAAGTTGTCATCCCACCATCTAACTGTGCAGAGAATACATTTGACAACACTGTGATCTTCATTTGCTAGTACGACACTCATTACTAGAAAATTACTCAACAGCTTCTAACATGTGTAAATTGTAGGCTTCTCTCTAAACGAATGTAGGACAATGACCGGGCTAATGGTAGTGGAGTAGGACACAAACAGCTGACAGTATCCAGAAAGCTTGTCATTGTAGTTGTTCCATTCTTTTTTCTATGAAGAGCTACAGCATCAACCGAGCTTGTACAGTGGAGGCAAATGATCCGGCTTGAATTTTGATGTTTAGGGGTGAAAATTTTACACTCCCAACTCTGTACGCATTCATTCCGTTCCAATTTCACAAAACTTCTTCCAACTCTAGACTCCCGCCTTCCATTCCAAATTCAATCATCTGAGTGTTCCATATTCAGTATTACAGAGACTTAAGTTTGGATTCTTTTCTTATTATATTGTTATTCCAACATCCGTACAAAACCATTGCTTTGTGATGAAATTTCTGATTGTTCTTTTGCCTTTGATGTTTCAATCTCTCATGTTGCAGGCATTCATCTTATCTTTGTTGATCATGGCACCAAGGTGTATATTATATTCCAGATTGGTAAGTAAGAAACTTGATGTGATTCTTCCAAAACCCTTTTGGCAGGTAGGTCGATATCGCACCAAAGATAGAATTTCACCTAGGTTTCATTCAGATTAGTTAGAATGACCTATGAGATACAAATCTCATCAACCATCCTCTTGATTTGGAAGATTATTCAATACCTTAATCCAAGAAATTGAAAGCCTTAGTATAATTCTACAAGAACCCTAAAAGAGTTTTTGAAAGAATCTCACAATTCAAGACAAAGTCTTGATTTTTGCTCTAAGAGCGAAGAAGAAGTGTTGCTTCAATTTTCATTCATCTCAAAATTGTTATGTTTGTAAGATAAGAATGAAACCTTTTATAAGCCAAAAACTAACTAAACAAAGCTGAAAAATATTGCACAAAAGCCCCTGAACTATCTAAGAGTTACAAGTGATAACTTCGAAGAAAGAAAAAAGAAAATGCTGCTGTAGATCTGCACTTCATCAAGCGCTGGCAGGTAACAATCTGGAGCCGGTCAGGTCTGGCAGGTTTGTAGATTTGCTCCGGACTATCCCTAATTGCTCATTGGGAAATCTCCCAAGTTTAGTCAAGGGCCGAGCACTTCATTCCTGGGGCCGGACAGCCTTGGCTGCTTCTTTTCTCCACCTTTTTCTTCACTTCCGGCTCTTATCTTTGGACAGCTTCTTGTACCTTCCTTCTCCATGTTTTCTTGGCAAGATTATGGCCTGGATTTATAGACTTTTAAGCTGCCAAAGGTGAAACATTACTCTAGTTTTTGACATCTATAATTCTTCATTAGCTTTTGGGGTTTCATGGATGATTTCAAGCTCAAGTTGATGCATTTCAAATGTCTTCCTCACTTCTTGAACTTGAAATTTTGCACTTTGTGTACCCTAATTCTTCCATGATTGTCATCATTAAAATGAATCTTCCAATGATAGCGTGAATGATCTTCAATGAAAGTTGAGTTGCTTCTGGGATTTCATCATTCCCCCTCAATTCAAAGGATTCATCCTCGAATCTCATTCTCTTCATTTGAGTGGTTCCTAGGATTTCATCATTCCCCCTCACTTCAAAAATATTTGTCCTTGAATCTTCGATTCCTAAATTGAGAAAAGGATGATTACTAGCATTGATTGAAATATCAAAATGGTCCTTATCTCATAGCCCGATGCTATCAAAGGTTGATAATTACATCCCTCCATAGAAGTCATCACACAAAAGAAGTGTTACGATTCGTTCATCCAAAAGTGGTGCCCGTTCTTTCATGGCCATGTATTCCTTCTCATCACAATAAAGTCATTAGATGAAATAACATAGACAAGGAATACATTTTCACTTTAAGCACTAAGGAAGCAAATTATACCATGCAAAGAACAAGTAAATTCCTAAAGATTAATGTCCTCATAAAAGTAATCAACTATACTTAAGGATGCTAAATGACATCGATTAAATCACAAATTATAAATCCGCCAAGTTGAGGTCCTCAAAAGTATTGAATAAAAGCCACTTCAAATAGTGACTAAAGCATGTCAAGCATCAAGAAACACTTTCTTTAAAAAACAAGCACATGCATTCCATTTAATTTTTCAAGCATATGCATAAAATGATCAAAAGATAATTCATACACATGCTAGACTTCACATGATTGTCAAGATGGCTAACATTCATTGAAAGTAGGCAAATGTTCCAAGAACCTCAACTTTTCTCCATATTTGGCACAAGACAACATTCTTAACATGTCAATAATACATAATAAACCTTGTCACGCCCCGAAACCGAGGTAAAAACACGGCTGAACCTCTAAGCTATTGCCCTCAAGTCCGAAGCCTCAAACAAATAGTAAAAACAATATCCTTTATAAATAATGAATGTAATTTTTTTTTCTTAAAGTTCAATCCTTACAAATGGAAAAGACAATTCAATCTTAACTTAAAATTCTCCAAAAACTTAAAGTCATCTAAATAACCTTATAATAATAGAAGATCTCAAATTTTCTAATAATTGTCTGAATCTTCGTAACTCTCACTTCCTGAAACTTCTGAATCTGCAAGGGTGAGTAAAAGTGAGCTCAAAGCCCAGTGAATAAGAGGGATAATCCTCAAATTTCTCTAACATCCAAAAAAAGTTTATTATTTCTTTAAACCATTCATACTAACGAAACAAATTTATTATTTATTAATCAAACGAATATAGGCAGTTCAAAATCCCAATAAGTATTCAAAATTCAAACAAAGTATTCAAAACTCAAACAGAGTACTCAAATCACTGACTAATAATTTATGGCCCAAGGTACATATAGACAAATTGGTCAAATACTGAATTCAGTCCTAACTGTTTGTCCCGCTAGGTATGCCTGATTGACAAATGGATGGGCTTTTTCACCATGCCCAATGGGTTCAAACTGATAAAAGTGGAACATGTTTCTCCAACAGTCAAATATAATATCTTAAGCCAAAATCAAAGCATTTCTAATTAATTTAGAAAAGCTTAAGTCAAAACAATTATTAATTTCCAAAAGTTTCAAATTAAACCTAACATTTTAAGTATAGATATATATATATATATTTATTTATTTATTTATTTATATATTTATATAAAGGAAATAAATCAAAAATAAAATCCCAAATAATCAATAAAATACTATTAAATTGAACCACAT
>JAWZTD010037601.1:0-13147 GCA_035221335.1 Echites panduratus | reverse complement strand
AATGACCAAAAGGCAGATAATATTATTCATGGAAACATTAGATATAATAAAATCAATCTCATAAATACATTTCAAAGCACAAATACAAGTTATGTCATTGTTCTAATACATAATACTATCATAAGCTTCTAGGGTAGGGTCAATAGTCTGCACATTACTAGAGGTCCTAGGGTCCATGGTGAGCACTAGAGGAAGGTTACTGACAGAGGTCCTTATAGCTTGACTTGTATAGACAGATAACGGTTCCTATAAGTTGACGAAATCCATAACTTGTGAAGGTCCGAAAAAATAAATCCTGAGAAGGAAAAAGTTACTTACCATATTAATCACCAGGAGCTTCAACAGTAGGACCAGGAGCGGAAGCCTCAACGACGAAGGTCTCAGTAGAGGTTACCAAGGTCTCTGAAAGCGGAGAAGTGGAATCAGGACCCTAAGATGCCCCTTATTGCTAGGGGAGTCCTTTTCTGGCAAGCTCAGGATGATATAGCCCCTCATGCATCTCAGAATCAGGTCTCAAGTTAGGGTTAAGCTCTTTGAGCTTATTAAACCCTTCAACATATAGAGAGATTGCAACAGGACCAATGAGCTTCTCCACATATTTCTTGAAGCTCGCAGATTCAAGGAGGGCCTCCTCCCTGAAATCCCCTTCCTAAGTGAACCTCTCTTGAAAAATCGCTGACTCCTCTGTCACTAGCTCGTACTGGGCTTTAGCCTTTTGATATGGCTTCGCTAACTCCTCTTTCTTCTACAGCTCCATGGAAAACACCAGAAGGTTCTGACTTGTCCCCTCAGATTCATCAAGGTGCTGAAGGGTCTTCTGAAGCTACTATTTGGTTTGCCCAAGTTCTCCTTGATTGCAAACCAGTCATCCGTAGCTCGGTCACGATAGCTTGGCAGGAGTCTTGAAGCATGAAGATCTCTCCATCCTTCTTATTGTTGGCATTTTATAGGCTACTTATGACTTACTGGAGGTCGTCTCTCTCTCCTCTGAGCATTCATTCTCAATTGCTCAGTCAGTAAAACATGTTGCTAAAAAGGAGAGATAAAGGTTATTAAGGACCTCAAACAGTGACAGAAAATTGAGGAAAAGATGATAATATCAAGGTCAAAGAACTTATTAAAGAATGTAGGGTGGCGAGGTGCTTGGAAAGCTCCTTATCAGACATCCTCTGGCCTATCTCCCTAGCAACTGAAGGCACACACTAAAAGGAAAAAGATTGGGCATGTAACTATTGAAGCAACAAATTAGACTTCTCTAAAGCAAGATTGGGGGACCATCTCTGAACCTCCTGCTAGTTGGGAGAATTGAGAATTTCTTTCCCCAGTCTATAAACAATATGAAGGAAGTCCACCGCCCCACAACCCAAGAGCTTGAACTCTTAGATCTTTTCCTTACCTTTGGGGGCCTTAGAGGAGGTCGCTGGACCTCCCATTTCAACAAGCAAGGTAGGGAGGAACCTACCTCAAAGGAATTGGAGAAGAGGAAGAGATGACAGAAGCCTTTGAAGTTGGAAGAGAACCAGCCACCTCTTCTCGAGCTCTTTTGGTAATGAGCTTACCTCTGGGCACAACATGTGCCATCTTTGACTTGGTACGGGGGAACAATCTCATTATGGGAGCACTTGAAGGAATGATGGTGGAGGTCGTAACTCTTGTAATTACAACCTCCAAGGAAGCTTTCCCAAGAGTGGCAGGAACCTCTTTAGAACTAGAGCCTTGCCCCGAGGAGGTCGCAAAGGGCTCCTTTGAAAATGTAGCAGCGACAGAAAAATTCTTGCACATGGCTGCACAAAAAAGAAAGAAGAGGTCAGTAAAAATACTCAAGGTATATACAATAAAACGCAATCAACAAAAAAAGACGTCGCTGCCCTCAAAAGTGATCCTTAGCTGTACCCTGAGGAGTGAAAGTGCATTTCACTTCTACCTACATTGATCAAGAATTGGAGAGCCCAGATTGGGACCCTACAACTGACCTTAAAAGATGATTTAGATTTTGCCAAATTGAACAAAAAATCCCTGGCACTAGCAAGCTCACCACCAAGACTAGGGAGTACATTGAAAAAAGTTTTGTGGTAATTCCAAGAAGGATACCGATAATCTTGAGAAATATAGCTTGGGATCCTAGCAAAGAGGTAGGATCTTTTCCAAGATCCCACTGAAGACTGAAAGGGACCTACCAGTTTATAGTGTTAAGTAATCTGAAGGTATCCAAGACCTGATTTGGTTAGAGTCAAAGAAACTCCAAGTTTGAATAATCACCTAAAGGGCACTAAACATACTGGAATCCTGTAAAGATGACAGGTTGTGATGAAAGCTGTGATTATCCTAACTGCATTAGGGACCAGTTGGGCAATCGGAATTTGCCAGAAAGTTGTAATGTCAAAAAACAAAAGGTGAACAAAAAGAAGGACTATCCCACCACCCGGAGATTAGTCTCATACAAGACAAAATATAATTCACGGTCACCATCTAGACATTCTATAGGTTCAGGGAAAATCAAGTCTCTATCTCTGAGGTTGAATTCATCCTTAAGGCTATCTATCCTATCATCTAAATCTAATTCAGGGGTTAAACTAGTTGCCTCTACTTTAGCGGGATTCAGTAATGGACCAAAAGACATTGTGGTGGTCAAGGTGGCCTGAGGTAGATAGGAGGCCATCTCCTCGGGAGTTACAAGGTGGGTTCCGACATTAGCAGCCATTAGAGTCAGATAAATTATACTCATCGGAGTTTGTAGTCAGAGAAAAGAGAACAAAAAATTGCAGATTGCAGAGAGGCTCTCAAGAGAATCACAAAGCTATAAGTTGCAATGAGCTCTAAAACCCTAGATCGCAGAAATTGTTTGGTTGCAAAGAGTGTTTGTTAGCAGAGAATATTCAAGAAGATCAAGAAGTCATAAAGTAAAGTTAAGTTTTCGTGGAAAAGAAAGATTGTATCTCAACCTATTTATACTTCATGAATTAGTGGCTCTTGGGATAATTTTGGAAGTTACCCTCCGAAAATCGAGATGCAAAATAAAAAATAGTCATTTTGGCCAAGAGGCACAAGTTTCCAAATGACAACCGTTTAATCAGTTTGAGCTCAACGACCTTCGAAAGGTCTCGAATCTAAAAGGGTGTAATTGTCATGAAAGCAACGTCGTTTCGCTAAAGAAAACTTTGAAAAGTTAAAGGTCACTGAATTCAAAAGGGGGTAGTGATGAGCAAACTGATATAACCCAAAAGACCCGACTTAAATACCTGATAACCCAATTGGGAGGTCTATAAACATATAATAAAAAACATCATGAAGGTCTTGAGAAATAGTCCACAACCTCTGTTCATCTCCATAAGCTTCATGACCACCAAGTTTGGAATTATGGCAGAGATAAAGGTTGCTGAGGACCTCCTCAAGGTCGCTGGAATCAGTACAAGGACACTAGACTACCATGAAGGTCTCTAGCAAGCTCTACAAGACACCTAGGCACCTAGAGGTCACGGATGTACCCTTAATGATAGCTCAGATTCATTAAAGAAACACGATAAACTCCGACAAGGAATCTTCTTAAAAAGATCATTGCAAGATTGGCGGGATGCACTTCCCACAATCAACTCTGATTACAAGGGATCCCAATTGATTCCAATTAGGATACTACTCCTAACTTCAAGGGGAATCAATTATCCTCTTAAGATAGGGCTAATCACGGGAAAGGAAGAAAGAAAGAGAATCCTACTCAATTCTGAATACTCTTAATATGAGTAATTACTTTCAAAGGAGAAGTCACTGACTCTCTCTGAACATCCCATACAATCCGTTTCTAACTTGATCGCGAGAGTTATCCGCATCGCGACAGCCCACTCTAGTGATCTCATTCCCTCTTTTGTTGTTCTTACAAGTGCTATTGCGACTTGGTGACCTAGAGGTCTCTTTCGAGCTCCATCACCTGCAGATTCACAATTTTCTTCACCCCTTCAGACAATTCCTTTGGTGAGTTCCTTCAACTTTCTCTCTCTCTTTTTTTTCAACAATATCTTCTACGGATCTTTCTCTCACAAATTTCACCATGGATGTATTTTACTTGCCTCCAGGAGAATACTGGCCCTGAAGTAGAAGCCTATGAGCTTTCTGTGGAGTTCATTCTAGATATGGTTGGCATAATTTGCAACGAGATGGAGTTGGATAATGGCGACCTTGTTCTTCTCGGTCCTAATGACAGCCTTAGTGTTATCTGTGAGGGTACATAACCCGTCACGAGGCCAATCTCCAAGGAGGGATCGTTTTGCCTTTTATTCATCCCCTGTTTCTTGATATTGTCCTGTTTTGGCTTGTTACCTTAGCCTAACTAGTACCTAATGCTATTCAAATGATCTCTGCCTTCATTGCTACTTGCCACATATATGTCATTACAATTTGTCTAGAATTGTTCCATAGCTTGTTAAAAATTGGAGTGTCATCAGCCCCAACCAAGTCTGGTTTAGGGTATTTACAATTTATGCAGAGGGATAAATTGGTTAGACCTTGGAAGAGGTTTTATCTCCATACTAGGCTTCCTGATCATCTCCCTCATATTGCAAATTACTCGTCTTGGAACCTTAACAAGACTTTCTTCAATAGACTCCCAACTTTAAGTGTTGACTTGGCTAAGGCCAGGGATTTCCTTGTAAACCTGGAAAAGTCTGAAAATTCTTATAAAGTGGGAACAATGGAATATAATGAAATAGAGCCACTTTGAGGTTCCCTCTGAAATGAGGCATGGATTGGAGCCATTACGAAGAAGTTCCGGGGGTTACGAAGGAAGCTTCTAGCTCATATTGGTCATGGGTTGAGAACAGGAATTGAAGTTGTTCCTCAGTAGCTCAGTGGTAGAGCGGTCTGCTGTTAACCGATTGGTCGTAGGTTCGAATCCTACTTGAGGAGATTTGATTCATTCTAATTCTTTAATTCAGAATAAAGGGGCTCGCTTTGACCGTTAAGAGTAGGTAACCCGTTCACTGTCTTTGCATTCTATCCCATCGTATCACATTCTGTGAGATTTGAAAATCACCGTCAATACCTCGGTGTAGGCATCTTTTGTTCCATAGCCCTAGGGCTATTTCCAACTAGCCAATTAGGAATTGCTCGTACTAGCACTCATCAAGGTTAATAATCTCAAGCGGAAGTTTAAATTCATGTCAAGGGTGGCAACCTTTTCTCTTTATATAAATTGATAATTTGCTTTTAATTCAATTTCATAATCACCTTCTAACATCTCTTGCGTTTTCTCTTGCAGCAATGTGGAAAAACTTTACCTTGGTCGCTTCTAACTTTACCTTGGTCGCTTCTGCTTCCAAGAAGTCTGCTTCCTCATCTTCTACTCAGGGAGTTGCCTATTCCGGAGCTCCAGCAAAGTCTCTTTTGGCAGCAACTCCCTCAACAGCAATTTCTACTGCTCCGGCGACCTCTCCAATTCCATAGGGTATACCTTTGGCACCTATAGCCCCTCAAAGTCAAACAAAGTCATAAAGGGAGCAAGCCGCTCCAAAGGGAAAACATGTAACCAAAAGAGCCCGAGAGGGGCAAACAAGCTCTCTTCCTGGCATAAAGGTTGTGGTAATTTCTTCTCAGTCTCCCCCACTGGCCAAAAAAGGTGGTCCCATGACCTCTAAGGACCTCAAGCCCAAAGGCAAGGGGAGTGAGTCTAAGCTCTTGGCCTGTACTGCTAAAGACCTCTCGGATTGTGTCGAGAGGCTTGGCAAGGAAGTTCTCAACATTAATGATTAGGAGTTCAAACAATGGGTCCTAGATCTTGCCTTGGAGACCTTGACTCTCTATTCTAATAGTTTCATGCCCAAAATTTTGTCCTAGAATGTCTTCCTCCTGTGGACAAGGAGATTATTTTTTGTATCTTCAATAGAGACCTGTTGAGAACTTGGAAACATTTGATCCTTGAATGAGAACAATATTGTCCATCTTGATGTAACTTTAAATCCTAGCAAATGTGGTAGTTATATTCTTCTAGATTTTAGAAGTATATTTTCTATCGTGGATGGCAGATATTTGCATGAAAATTTAAGGAAATGTTTCTTGAAGTTGCAATATATTGACAATCTTCATCTTCTAGAAGTGGAATTCAATCTTGGAGCGATCTTATATCAGTCCCTATTCGGTCATCAACCTTTGAAAGACAGAATGGTAACGCATTTTCATTTTACATTGTTCAAGAAGGAAAGCACTTGTCAAGAATATGAAAACATTGATATTTATGCTATGGATCCTATTGTTTCTTCAATCAATGTTAACAATAATTCTATTCTCAATGTAGGACTTGAAGATTTGAGGACGAATCTTTTTCAGGTCAGGGGAATGATAGAGATCAAGGAGCTAATCAAGCATTGATTGAATCAATTTGGATGCCATCAAAGGAAGGTTACTTTGGAGACATCATACATGGAAGAAATGAGGTTGACAAAGATCAACATTTCAAGTTTAAGAAAGGCAAGAAGGGATCGGTCTTAAGAAGTTACGCTTGAAGATGGTGCTGATTATGGCGTCGATTCAAAGAAGTATTTTAACATTAACAATGTACAGACTTTTATGATATTATAGAGGGATTATCTAGCTAAGAACATGAACATAATAGCCATGAAAAAGTCCTTGAATAAGCATCAAAGATGACATGATGAAATGAGCTAAAAAATGATGAAGACATGAAGTGGGAGGAAGGCTGTCTGATGCCCGTCTAATTTCATCCAGCACCTGCCAATTTTTTAGTGAGTTGAGCAGCTGCCATCCAGTGCCAAAATAGTCTACTATCCAGCATTTAATTAGTTCCAACCATCATCAGATCCCCTGCTAGACAAAGATGGATTTTGCGTTGTTGTCCTTATATTTTGCATGTATTTGTTGTTAAGTTCAAGGGTATTTTGTGTCATTAATACCCTAGAACGACTTAATTAGGTCTTGGCTGAACAAACACTATAAATAGTACCCCATTATGTAATCTAAAGACATTCTATCAATTATCAAAAATAACTTTCCCTTTGAGAATTTCATATTGCAAGATCAAACATGATCTTCTTTGAGGGTTTTATCTTAGAACTCTTCTAAGGTCTTGGAAAACATCTTAAGGGAAATTCTACACTTTTTTTGGGGTGTGATTTGTCAACAAAACACAGATCATTGGTTGATGTTCAAAACAACATAGGTCAATAAAACTAACCATAATCTTTGATGAAGTCTTGGGCAAGTTTTCAATTGGTATATAATTGATTTTTTTTCCCATCTGCATTCTTCTAAACTTAAATGTTCTTTTAAACTTAAGTAAGGAATCGAAGTGTACTGTTTTTTGATTGAAATTAGTTCAAGTCTTTTGTAAGACATCTTTCAATGGCATTGTTGGAGAAACAAGGAAACATAAGACAAAACATGTAAAAGCATGATGGAGATCAAAGAGCTAATTAAGCATTGATTGGTGCTATTTGGTTGCCATCAAAGGAAAGCTACTTTAGAGATATCATTCATGGAAGAAATGAGGCTTACCAAGATCAACATTTCAATTTTAAGGAAGAAATGAAATCATTAGTGTGCAACAAATTTGAGTTTCAAGCCATTTTTGAAATGACTAAACTTAATGAAGATTATGAGATCATGAAGCTATATATCTACAATTGAGGGTTTTGAGAGCTCCAAGAAAAGATGGATTGATAGGTTTCAATTTGGCATGGAACATTGCAAGCAAAATGTAGGAGAAAGTTAGAAAATCAAGGTTGTCAAGCACTTGGAAGGACTTATCTGGCGCTTATTCGGTTTTGGCAACATTCCAGCAATTGAACAGAAGTAGTCCAGTACTACATCAAGCCCTCTAGTTGGTGTCTGACCAGGCCATCCGGTGGCTGACAGCCACCCGCTGGCTTTGAATCACTTACTGCCCAGATTGAAGATTGCTTTCGTTTTGATAGTTTTTACTTGTTCTTCTTGATAAGTTCAAGGGTGTTTTATGTCATTAACATCCTAGAACGACTTAGTTAAGTGTTGGATGATTATATATTGTAAATAAACTTCAATTTGTAATGAAACACACCATAGAATCAATACAAACACAACTTCCCTTTAAGAGATAAATTTCCAACATCAAATTGATCTTTTTAGTGAGTTCTTAGGCAACTCTTCTTAGGGTTCTTGGGTGACTACTGATAGTGATTAATTTTATATTTAATTAATTAATCATAATTAATATTTTGTACATATTTCGTGCTTAATTGAATTATAGTAGACATTATTTATTTATTTGGATTTTAATAGAATACAATTTAATATCGCAATAATTCTTTAATTTTGCACCGTTTCTGTATTTCTACCATATCTTAAGTTTCAGTTATCCAAATATTATATTTTTTTCTTGTTGGAAAGCCAAGAAATGTTTATATAGGTATTATGCAGGGCTCAAGAGCAAATTCGGATGTTAGATGGACTAGAATGGACTGACAAGTCAAAACTGTATCATTGCTATGTAGAATGGACAGAGTTATGTATTTGATTGTAATATGAGCGATAGAAGTCGGAATGGACTAAAACAAATTAAATTGTAAAGCTTAAACAACTGGCTCAAACTTTGATGCAGGACACTAAGTCAGACTATGATTATTTGAAGCAGTTTCATCCAGTCCAATATATAGGCTGATATAACAAAATTAGGGCGGCGAAATTTGTTGTAAATTCGTAAGGTTTTCTATCTCTTGGGAGGCAACCGAATTAATAGGGAAGTAGGGTATTCAAAGGGAATTTTAATTAGTCCACAGGGAGAGTTTTTCTTACTTTTCCAAAAACATTACTTGTCTTAATTCTTCTGCAATTATGCAAGGCTAATATCGAAACAGGCCCAAGGATTTGAAGGATTCCAGTTTGGTTTCAAGAATTTGATTTAATATTTGAATTGATTTAATTGTCTTTCTCTTCTTGCTTTTATCGTTTTACATGAATGGAGATCTTTTATGATCAATTACATGTTTAATGGAGAACAAATTGTAGATCTGTGATTTGGATCAATATATTCTAGTTTTTAAACTAGTTTTCATTGATAAATTGCATGATTACGGATTTGTTAATTATTGATTAATTGAATTCTAGGTGATCATCTAGTAGAGAATTGATTGGAGCGAGATCTCGGCTAATCATGTTAATCAGATAATTAAGTTCAATTTTATCTTGAGTGTTCAATAAAAAAAACTAAACGGAATCTGGATAGTTCCTGAACTGGTACCTTTATAAATTTGTTTTTCTTAATTTAGAATTTTCATTTTCTTAAATTTCCATAATTTGAAAACCCTCAATCTATTGTACACTTAATCTATTTAATACACAATTTTAATCCTTGAGAGAGACGACTTGGGTTGTTGCTACTACTACAAATTTTTAACTGAATTGATTTCTAATTGAGTAGGGTTCGACAGCCTCACATCAACTACACAGGGACTTTCAATTACTTTTGGTTAGGGTTTTGAAATGTCTACCAAATCAAGATAATGGTTGATAAATATTTGCTTCATGGGTCATTCTAACTAGTCTAAAATAAACCTTTTGATGAAATCTTACACTTGGTGTGTTTTTAAAGATAATTGAATCCTAAAATCAATTCTCCTATCTAAGAAACCACGTCAACGAAGAAGCTCGAAGGAGCATTCATTTATTATATTTAGAAAAAGAAAAAAATCTCATATGAGCATTGTATACGTACATTATAAAAATTTAAAAAAATAAAAAGTGAAGAGAGCTTCTAAAGCATCTCCAAGACTACTGCAGGTCTAGCAACTTTAGTAGAGTCAGGAGCAGAAGGTACAGTGTGCAGAACTGCACCAGAGGAGCTGGGATCCTCAATTGTGATCGAGGGAAGGTCTTCAACTCTAGAACCACTCTAACCTACACAAATGGTTCGGAAGTATCTTTTAAAACTCAACGAAAGTTAGGTCATGGACAGGACCCAATATATAGAGCCTCCTGGATCACTTGTGACAGAATTACCTGCAAGCTCAACTCCAACATCTTGATCAGCAGGGAGCTCAGAGCTAATCGGCAAAGGCTCTGGAGGCTGAACTTCCACAATAGTAGAAATGGCAATGACGTCCTTTGCCTCTTGATTATCTCGATTCCATAGAAGACTATACTCAGCGAGCTAAAGATGGCAAAGTCCGACATGCATATTAGGGTCAAACTTCAACCTAGGATTGAGTTCCTAGAGTCGATTAAAGCCATCCACATACAGCAAGATGGCCACAGGTCCAAGGGGCCTTTCCACTTAGCTCTTAAAGACTTGGGAGGACTCAAGTGAAGTCCTCATCCTTCCCAAATCAAGCTTTTAGGGCTAGGAGTTCATCTTCAAGGACCTCATCCACAACTTTCATTTCGACCAAAGCCTTGGTCAAGTCTGCATTAATGAATTCCAAGATTTCACCTTTTTCTCCAAGTCTGTATAGACCATGATCTTTTGGCCAGCCCCGTGGCCTGTCGAAGTCTGTATAGGCCATGGTTTGCTGTTTGGAGGTCTTCTAGAGCTGGTCATTGGTCTTCTAAAGCTCCTTTATTAGGTCAATGCAGGACAACTTCAGGTAGCCAATCTATTGGTCCTTTTTGGTGTTGGACTCTTAGAAATTTCAATTAGTTGGGAGAGGTCACGGTCCTTTCCTACCTAGTAAGATTCCTACTTATTTTCTCTCCAAGCATGACATGGCAATATTGACAAAAGGAAGAAGAGAAGAGCTAGAAACTTACAAAATATATATCAAAATAACTGAGTTATATAAAAGGTCACAAAATACTTACGGAGGGGTGAAGAGCGACGAGGTGCATACTAAGATCCTCATCAGTAAGCTTTTGACTTATTTCCCGGTCAAGGGTGCATCCAGAGCAAAGGTCTGGGTTTGCGGCCACTGCTCTAAGGTCTTTAGGGCCTTATCAGAAACTCATCTATAGAACTCCTAAGTCTTTTGAGTGTTAAGGACCACTTTCCCCAACCTTTTTATGTTGACTGCTAGGTCTTCAATGGCACAACCTTGTAGTTTAGTCTTCGTTAGCTTTGGCTTACCACTTTTGAGGAAGTCGCCAATTATTTCTTTGCTAGAGGAGAGCGAGGAAGCCCTAAAATAGGCGATGGACAGATCACGAGGGCACAAGCAACCAAGATGATTACAGCTTTAGTTACATATCTCCAAGAGAAGGAAGAACAACTTGACTTTGAAGTTATTTTTGAAGCAACCAAATTGGATGATGAATGTGTGATCAACAAGTTATGGAATGTATCAACAATTGAGGGGATAAACTACATTTCCAGCCAAGAAAGCATCCAAAATGATAAGGTATTTACAGTGACTGAGTGCTATAGCGACCGAGTGCTACAACGCTTTTCGGTTGTTATTTTGATTTTTGCATAGTTAAGGTCTCTTTTGGGCAATTAAATGGCTGAATATTTGTATTAGGGTTTTGGCTACCAAAACACTATAAATAGCCTCTTTCTTGTAAGAAAATACAACTCCTTGATAATCAAAAACATTTCTCTACACATTTGTGTGTTAGAACAAGACTTAGGTCTTTTATGTGAGATTTTTCCAAGACTCTTCTAGGGTTGTTAGAAAATTACACCAGGGCAGTCAATCGCTAAGGGATTAAGGTGTTGATTAGTCTTCATAGGTTGATGAGAATCCTTTTCATAGGTCACTCTAACTAATCCAAAAATAAATCATAGGTGAATTCCTTTCTTCTTGCTGTGGTTTGTGTATTTGATTGATACCAAAGCAAGAATCACATCATTAGGAGTCCATTTGCTCCTCTCAAGCTCTTTTAGATGCCACCCTCCCTTGGTGGTAACTTGAAGCCTCTTCGAGCCAATGTGAGGAGAGGGAGGTCTTCGAGGTCACTACTAACTTTTCTGGGGCACCAGTATTGATTGCAAAATTATTCCACATCGTAGGAAGAAAAAAAGTAAATAAGGTCAGTTTCTCATAGACACCAAAAGCAACACAAAAAAAGTTCAAATGAGGCAAGATTTCCATGTAGGGAAATAGATCCGGAATCCATAAAAAAAATACATCTAAAACCCGATTTTTAAAAAAATTTACACACAAAAGAAAATTGATACCTTTTGATTGAAGATTGTAGATCGGTCTTCACTTCCTTTGTATTTGGATAGCAATCTACAATGCTTAGGATCTTCCAATCTATTCCCTAAAATCAAAGTTTTGGGTTAACAAAACTAGGAATGGAGAAGAAGAAATGTTGTCTCTTGAGAGAGGATGCTAGGGTTTCTTAGACCAAATGCTTGAATAATCCTAATTGCTAGTTATAAAAGGATATATATAGACATCCTAGAATAACCTAATTAGGGTATTGGCTACTATGGGCCAAGATTAATTCATTATAAGAAACCAATTTTTTTATTTTTAGTCCAAGTCCAAATATAATTAATCTTATGGACTAATGTCCAAATTAGTTATAAGACCAATAAAAATAAATACATCTAACTGATATGTCCCGGGTCATGCAAGTGTGTGAAGATGGGGTCGTGCGGGGTGTTGCGATTCGGGTTCCACCAAGTGGCCCACAAAGTGCTTCGAGACTGGTGGGCCCGCGTCTGAACTGGGTTGAAGAGGATTAGGTTGCGCCTCTGCTAACAGCTTAAGCTTTTGGCATGGTGGTAGCGCCCTCTCCCAAGGTTTGGTATCACAGCCTAGGTCGCGGGTTCGAATCCCACCCAAAGCGCATTGGTTACATTTTCCACCAAGGCGCATAGGTTCGAGGACGAACCTTCCCTAACAGGGAGGGAATGATATGTCCCGGGTCATGCGAGTGTGTGAAGATGGGGTCGTGCGGGGTGTTGCGATTCGGGTTCCACCAGGTGGCCCACAAAGTGCTTCGAGATTGGTGGGCCTGCGTCTGAACTGGGTTGAAGAGGATTAGGTTGCGCCTCTGCTAACAGCTTAAGCTTTTGGCATGGTGGTAGCGCCCTCTCCCAAGGTTTGTTTTCAATGATGGAAGAAGAAGAAGAAGCGCTAAACACCTTGAATCAGCCCTCGTTTTTGGCCTTAGACTTGACTCACACAAATAGATCACAAGAGAAGAAGTATGATAGATTTTAATGGAACAAAAACACAAATCACAAACTTAAGATCATAGATCTTCAAAGAAACAAATATGATCTTAA